>ML802222.1:66595-125334 GCA_009831015.1 Picea engelmannii | reverse complement strand
ACTATATGAACTAGACCCATTAAAAATTATATAAACCTTACCTCTATCAATAACATTTAATATTTTTCATACTTATTTATATGTACTTTTATGAAAAAACATGAATAACAAGAAATATATGATTGAATTTATTCCTATATCGGTTGGTTGTTTATGGTGTTTTGAAGCTTAACTTGTGCTCATCGGTTTGTCTTTATAATCTATCGGCATGTTGCACTTCATGAGTAATTACAATTATATACAAATTTTGTTTCGATATACTTGCTAACAACGCTCAACGTAAAAAAAAGAGCCTTCAAGAATACATGATGACAACATCATATATTTTATTATAATTATATTACATGTTAAATTATTTGTATTTGGCATATAGATCTTTGTTAAAACAAAACACATTTTTTCAAATTGAAAAACTATGGAAAATTTTGAATTTGATTGATAAAATGATTTAAATAATAATAATAATAATAATCAAATTTGAAGGTCGCGGTTAAGCAAGACACCAAATTGGTGTGTGAGACTTCCTTGTTTGTGGGATAAGGGACAAGGGTCCCCTCTGCTCAGTCATTTGACTACTAAATACTAGAAATATATACATATCGTACTCCCCTCTGGATTTAAACATATGACCTCTTAGGAGAAAACACATGTTATTAACCCTTAAACCTACTCAAATTGTAAAAACTATCTAATAATGTAACAACGTTATCAATGGAATTCGTGGACGTGAATAGGCTATAAAAATTATGTAAAAAGAAAAACATGAAAGCATGAAGATTAATGTTAAAACTATGTAAAGAAGAGAGCAAGAAGATTAAAGCGAAAAAAATCAACGAATGAGAAAAGTATCTAATTTTAAAATTTGTAATTTTTTCTAAACGTTTCTACGTTTATTATTGATCAAAATTATATGAAGATATCAAAAACCATATAAAGAATTACTATTATATAGCGTGACACTTTTTGTTTCGATTATCATTAATACATAATCATTTCTTATCTAGTAAAATATAACTTGTAAATATTTCAATTGAAGGAATATTTCAAACTCTCATGCAATCGTAATAAAGTGCAACAAAAGGTACTCACCAAAGTTAGCTTGAGAGTCAAATACTCTATCATTGTAATAAAGTGCAACACAATGTTCTCACCAAAGTTAGCTTAGTCTCAATGTCCACAATGTTCTCACCAAAGTTAGCTTAGTCTCAATGTCCTCCATATAAAGATGGATCCATCACAACGCTACATCGTTTTAAAAAAAAAACCCACTCATTTTTACTAAAACAAAGTCCATGTCCCAAAAAGTCCACTACTAATTACCACCACTTTTACCAAATATCAAGCAACTCTATACTCCTTATCAAGAGTTTAGTATATAGCCTTCTATGAAGCCCCAAATTGGAAAACGAACATACGAATCCACATGTAAACAAACATTTCATTTCAAACAAAAACGCAAAGTTAAAAAATATAGTATTCTTTATTTTATTTATTTAATTTAATTTTAAAAATAATTATCTTTGATTTTATAAATTAAATTTCATTTTAATTTGAAAATAGTATTGCTAAAATTTTATTATATGTAATATTTTGTAAATTAGTTTTTTTTGGAGTATAATTTAAAATTGAAATTGTTTTTGTTTGGTTAAAAGTTGTCTTTTAACT
Organism: Picea engelmannii; assembly: GCA_009831015.1. Classification (NCBI taxonomy): domain Eukaryota; kingdom Viridiplantae; phylum Streptophyta; class Pinopsida; order Pinales; family Pinaceae; genus Picea; species Picea engelmannii. The sequence continues at coordinate 123,669 of ML802222.1, read as the reverse complement.
GATTATTTCAAGTGGTTTGATTTTTCTTAAATAAGAGTGATGAGTCAACCCATGTTCATGAATAACAACGAGTAATATGTTGATTGACATACAAGTAATATTATGTGAACATATGTTTAGTCAATCCCAACCATATAGTAAAAAGGGAACTTTTCCTGAAACCTTCCCTGTTCTAAAAAGATATGGTCTACAAAGAACCTTAGGAGGCCTATTATAGCCATCCCCTCTCACCCAATGTAAATTTGGACAAAATTGTTATTTTTTATGTTTAAATTGTATTTTTGAATGCATAAATGAATTCAGCTCGCTGAAAACTTCTGAGACACTTTGGTTATACAAACTTAGCCACTCAAATCTACAGACTAACAATTCCTCACCAAATTTCGAACAAAATCCAAAGAAAAAAAAAATAAAACATTTAAACTATATTGTATTAAAGTGGTGCCCGACATATTTTTAAAATTTTTAAAACGGACAACTTTGCAGAGAGTAAAATACAATTTAAAAATAATATTTATCCCGTCTTAACGAAAAATTTCGTCGTCAATCATAGAGGGTCAAATTTCAACGGCCTCGCTAGTGGCCATGGCCCAAGTGAGTCGGTGTCGGCCCGACCAGAGGAAGATTCAGGCAAAAAGGAGGAAAATTCATGAAAATTCTCACAGTCTTTCATATGATATCCTTATTTTTATGCACGCCCGGCCGTGAGGAAAATTCATGAATATTCTCGCATTCTTTCATACCATATCTTTATTTTATCGTCGTCAACTTTTTATTGAAACGGCGGTGAGAAAAAATCATTATTATTTATATTATTCATTGTCACTTTTCATTTTTCTGTGTTGTATTAATCATCTTAACTTTCTCCTTTTTCTGGTGTTTTTTTTCTATAGAATGTTTTGGATTTGTTGATGTTATAGATTTGATTCAATTTGGGTGTTTGGTATATGGGGTACGGGTAAATTGGGGTGAGAATTGAATTTAAAATATTTTTTACATATTTTCTTCCATTTACATAACACTTGTCAATCAGTGTACATTCCTATGAACTAATCAAAATTTTTTTTCATTATGTTGTTAAAATATAAATCAAATTTATATCATTTCAAATCATATACTTTTTATGAATAAATTTTATCTTTTATTTTTTTTATGAATTCAACATAGTATTTGTAAGAATTCTAAGAATTGAATTCTTGTAAGAAAAAAAAACACCATTCCTCTCAACTACCTAAACTAAATAAAACATTTATTTTTCTTATGTGATTTCTGATTTCTTCATGTTAGTGCTCCTTTCTTCGTCATCTTTTCCATTCTCTTTATTTTTATTTCTTCCCAGATTCACTTGCATACATGTTCTTCTTCTTTTTCACACTTCCTTTTCCCACCACGGGTAGTGCTTAGTGAATCATTGAAATATATAGTATTTGGTGTTTCTAGATAATGTTTAGAATTCAAATTTTCCTTTTCTCAATAGGATATTACATTGGTTGTGAAATCTATTCATATAGGATATAAATGTAAAAAAAATATAAAATACATAGAAACATGTGAGGTACATGTTTTGCATTAAATTTGAACATATGAATCTCATCTATATTCAACCACATTTTTATGTTATATTGCATATTGTTTTTTTTATTTATAATTATTAACAGTTATTCATATTGGGAGGGATGTCAATCCGTTGGGCATATTTTTTCTCTCTCCCCCGACGTTGTAATTTGTTGTTGGTTGAGCATGCCATTCATGCTATCTCTTGGTATGTGTTTTTCTTCTTTTCAGCTGAAGGAGGAAGGAGCGAATTGAAAACAACTACAAATGTATGAATTCAACCAAAAACACACAAAACCAAACACAAGACCAGTTGTGGCATTAGCCATTTTCCATTGTTTATGGAGCAAAATATAAATACACAAAGTTTATTAATAATAGAATTCGGTTCTTCTAGATCTTTCTCCAACTAACTGGAACTAATTGAAATTCTTCTATGACTCTTTAAACTTAGAACTCTCCAAAAATACTTCAATGGAGTAATTATCATACTTCCAACACTCCGACTTAATTACCATTCTTAGCAATTCTAACACTAACCATGACATCTTGAGAATCTACAATGCCTCTATATGCTTACAAAATTCATAACATGATGGCTTGATGGCTAGCTGGTGTAAGTCTCACCTAGGCTTACAATACTCGATCAACTCAAAAAATCTATTTTACTTTTTTTTTGATCCCAACTTTACATTCTTGATAACTTTTCTTATTCTTCAATAGTCCTTCATCATCTTTGTCTTCTTCATCCAGTTCTTCTTCTGCATCTGCTTGTACTTCAAGTAGTGTTGATTTAACATTTATGTCATCCTCTGTAGGATCAAAAACATATTTATTTTATTTCATCTCCTTTTCCATTACCGTAATAGCCTCAACAACTCTGATGGTTGCCTCTTTTTCTGGTTCTTCTTCTTTTGCAGTTATGCCAACTTTTCCATACTCACTTTCATACTTGGGCTTTGCAAGCCATTCCTCAAGAAATGCTAGAATTCAACATAAAATTCAACATTCATTGTAGCTTTATTTATGTATTCAACAACTTCAATTGCTAGATTCTCTTCACATTTTTCTACTACTACAAAGGTAGTTTCATACTACAAAGATAGTTTCATTTTCATCTTAGACTTCAATTTCATCATCCACATGTGCATCTACATAGTGGGTTTCACTTTCTTTACCATGCTCATGCTTTGCATCTGTATAGAGTCACATTTTCTTTCGCAATTTCCTCAACAAATTTCTCTATAGTGTTTAGGACAATTGTAGTCTCCATATCTTGTTTATTTTCTTCTACTTCAACAAGTTCTCCATCAACAACTATGACACTATGTGGATCATCTTGAAGTTGATACATATTTCTCCCCCTATCACTACATTCCATCTCTAGAATATCTTAAGCTTCTTTGGACCTCGTTGTTGCTGCAATTTTGGAAAAAAAAATCTCATCCAAGCCTTGTTGAATGAAAAATAATGTTGTTGCATCATCTTTCTTTTCTATTACAAGTTAATCTTTTTGATCTTGAATCATGGTCTATTCTTCAAACCCTTTCAACATCATATCCCATCAATTTTATGTAAGTAATTTGGTGCTCATCTTAATGGCCCAAAAATCATCATTTTTACCAAAAAAAAAATAAAAAAAAATAGTGAAAAATAAGAATCACTCCACAAATCCATGCTAATAACACAAATTCACCACAAAATGTGAATCATCTATATAAACTATATTGAAAAATGTATTTGTTATAAATTACATAATCCAAACTTCTTATACATCTGTGACTCTGCAAGGGTACTGCAGGAAAATATATAGTATCAACCCTTAAATTATTACCATTCAACCCGCCCCACACACACATATATATATTATTATGAAAAATAAAATCGCATGCCAAGTAAAACTATATTAACTTCAATTCAACTAGTTTTTTTGTTTTGAATGCAAGATAACCTCAATTGTCCTTCAATATATACCTTCCACATGTAAATACGGTTATCTCCCTTCCCATAAATTTCTTTACTAAGACTCTAGGCAGCGGCTAGGGTTTGGAAAATGGTCGCTCTCCCTATTCTAGTGAAAGGTAGCGGCTTTGGCGGCTATCAGCTAACGACTTCTTTGAAACCCTAGAACCGCAATTTCCAGATCTATGTCTAACCACAGACTCCACTAAATTTTGTTCTACAGACTGTGGCCTCTTCATGAAGACTGTGGCCTCCTCTCTGGCTACGCGGCCTCCTCTAACTTTGCAAGCTTGCTCTCTAACCTGACGCTCCTCAAACCACGGTTGGAATCTTATAGGGTTTGAATGACTCCTCAAAATTGGCGGCTCTCCCTGTTCCATCAAGCGAAAGTTATATCAAAATTGGCGGCTCTCCCTCTCCCTCTTCCATCAAGTGGAAGTTATTGGCTTGTATATCTTATGAATAAGTTTTTCCCTGAACGAGAAACAATTAAACCCACATGAGCTCAGATCTATCAACGAAAGAGGTCACAAATCACTGGTATATCGAAATGTGTTCCTGCAACAACAATAGTTTATTTGGAAAAGGGAATTCAGACCTGTTCACAATCATTGACATATTTCAGACCTTGGCATCCGTTGGGTTCTTTGTAACTTGGTTTTAATTTTGTTAAAATTTTATGAATAGAAATTAAGTGAAGACAATGCTTTGTCGATCCTTTGTATGAGTATGGTTCCGTTTTGACAGCTTATCCAAGTGGATTTGGAAGCATAAAAAATAGCGATGTTGAGCCTCAATTGATTATAAGATGGCCCAATATAAAATATCATTTTCTTGTTAATAGTTCTCATTGATATGCACTGATATTTATGTTACATAAGAGTATGTTGATTGCTAGGCATGCCATAAATTGTGGGGTCTCTCAGCTGACATTAGTTTAACAACCGAGTGAGTGGTACAAGTGATTTTGTTTACTAAAAATGTATTCTCTTGTCTCAATGGTTAGTGTGGTACTTAGTGGAAAATATTCATAATAGTCAAGAAATATCAAGCACACTTTGAACTTCAATGATATTTGGGATGACATTTGTGGTGGTGATATCAAATCAAGCACACTTTGAACTTCAATGATATTTGGGATGACATTTGTGGTGGTGATATCAAATTGATAATAGACAAAGAGTTTTCCATATGGATAAATAAAGACAATAAAGCTTATGTCTTGATTTCTTTTTTGTAAGTGAAGAGGTGAGTCGTCATATCAGATCTATCAGAGATTCTTGGAGTGCTTTGAAGAAGTTGAAAGATATATATGATTCACATTCATAATTGGAGTTAATTCAATCACTTAAGTTAATTCAATTGTTGATGAATCTCTTCAACCTCAAAATTAAGGATAATGATCCCGTGTCTTTAGCTTCCAAAATTAAACCCATCATGCATGACATTGATGCTACTAGTGTGAAGATAGACATTGTTCACATGGCCTTTATCAAGGCCCTCTACCCCACAAAATTTCACTATCTTGAATGACTTCAAGCTAGTGGAGAATTGAAGTCCTATTTTGACTCTTTGGTGGAGAAAATTGCAAAACATGAGAGGGGTTTTGGGAAAAAGACAACTTAGACCATTGGAGAGCCTATGTGGCTTGATAAAAAATGGGAGAATCAATCACATGATTCTTTGAGAGGAGAAGGCACTAATACAGGAGACAAAAATAATATTTTCGAAAGTAGGGGGGTAGGCACAATCAAGGTGAGAGGTTTGATCTTCACTATGTTCATTGTCGAAAGAATGGGTCACATGAAGCAAAGACATGCAGAATCCCATGGAAAAATATCAAAGACAAGAAGGAACAAACGGAAGACAAAGGAAAAGCTCCCGAATCCGTTCATTTTGTTGTTTCTCACTGCAATATTGACATTAATGAAGATTTGTTCAAAGCTTCATTTGATTATTGGAGAGATTCATGGTTGTTTAACATTGGTGGTACATGCCACATGAAATTTCAAAGAGATTTATTTGGAGAATTGAAGGACAATTTAGAAGGTCCAATGTACTTTGCAAATAGATCAAGTCTCAAACCTACAGGAATTGGCACCATCAAGCTCAAATTGATTGTGCTTTATTTTTCATGATGTTCTATATCTTCTTTAGTTGCGAAGGAACTTGATATCTCTTGTGCATATTCTACAACAAGGTCATTCTATTTACATGTTTGATGAAAAAGTTGAAATAAGGATGTCTTCCAACAACATGGTCGTCATGATAGGATGGGCGGATAACATATTGTTGAAGCTAAAAGGAACATCTACATAAGGAAAAAATTATGCAAACCTTTCTAATCATAATGAAGGTACATTGTCTTTTAGTCTCTTGTGGAATGTTATATTTGGGCACATCAACTATGATAGTCTTCAGGCACATCAACTATGATAGTCTTCATATGCTGAAGAAAAATGGTGTTTCTAGTCTACCTACCATTACAAGTAATTTGTATTATAGTGAAGCTTGTATCTTTGGTAAATGCAACAAGCAACCTTTTCATGATTCCACCTCAAGAGTACATAGAAATATAGAGTTGATATGCTTTGATTTGTGTGGCCCCATTCATGTTCCATATAATTTTGGTAATAAATATATCATGACTTTTATTGATGACTACACCACAATGTGTTGGGTTTACTTGTTGAAACATAAATCTCAAGAATTTGAAACATTTAAAAACTTTGATGTATGGATTGAAAATGAAACACAATCTAGCATTAGCTCTCTTTGTATTGATAATGGAAGGAATATACTTGTAATGAATTTGAAACATATCTTCATCAATATGGAATCAAACATCAAACCACTTTTTCTTACAATTCTCAACAGAACGGTGTTCTAGAAATAATGAAAATGACACTCTTGAACATGGTACATTCAATGCTATTTTTCAATAATGTGAAGTTGATGTTTTGGGATGATGCAATTCTATGTGCAGTTTTCGTAAGAAACATAAGTCCATCTCATGCTCTTGGAAACAAGACTCCTTACGAAATGTGGAATGGGCACATTCCTTCGGTAAGACATCACATGGTTTTTGGTTCCACTTGTTATACCCTAATTCCTAAGGAGCAAAGAAACAATCTTGGTGCAAGGAGTCAAAAGTGAATCTTCTTGGGGTACTCAAATATCACCAAGGAATATCATCATTACAATGAGGTAAACAAGAAGTTCATTCTTTCCAGAGATGTGATTTTTCTTGAATCCACCAAGAATGACAAGATTGTTGAGCAGCAGCTTGATCATCTGGATAAATTCACCCATGTAAATACATATCATGAGTTTGATGATGAGATTTCTCATATTGAAGGGGGGATCCCTATCTTGGATCAATCTCTGGAATGTCCTTTTGAAGTTCCATCTCCCCCTCATGAAAAAGATCTAGTCACTTCATTAGAACAAGAGTTCAATTAGACGATGTGATTGAGAGGACTGAAAGGTTGATCCATGATGGGAATGCATAACCATATAAATCAGTGGAGAAACCTGAACCATCACAGAAAGGTCCACCAAAGTGGCTCATAAAGACACTTGAAAGTGTCCATATTGATGAAGTTGGAAAGACATGAACTAGAAGTTCTACAAGATGAGATGAAGGTGATGGAGAGAATTCAAATTTAGGTGATGTAAATGATATGGATGTTTCATATGATTTGAATTGAATTTATCTACTAACTTTGAACCAACTTCCTTTGAATAAATAGCTTCTCATGATGAGTGGAAAGAATCCATGCAGAAGGAATATGATGTGCTCATCAAGAATGGGACATGGAAGCAGGTGGATCCTCCATTTGGAACCAAACCAATCAACTACAAGTGGGTCTACAAGAACAAGTATGAATCTTATGGATCACTTGAAAATCATAAAGTGAGGCTCGTGGAAAAAGGTTTTCATATAAAGAAGGCATAGACTATGAGGAGACCTTTTCCCCCACAAAAAAATGGTCTACCATTCATGCATTGTTGGATTTGGAAAAATAGAATAGGCCGAAGATTCATCACATGGATCTAAAGACAACCTTATTGAATGGAGACTTGAAAGAGAATGTCTACATGTGTAACTACTTGTTTTCCCCCATTTTGTAATTATAATTATGACTTAAATAATGGAAAAAACAAATAATGTAAATGCATTTTTGTTTAATAAAAAATCTTTCCTAATAGTTCACTGAAGGGAGAACCTCTAGCATTGGCCATGATAAAACAAGAGGAAACCGATGAGGGGATTGGAGGATTTCCTTACCTCCCAAGAACAATAACCTTCACCAAAGAGTATTTTTTGCCTATTTTCCAAAATTCATATTTGAAGCTAATTTCTCTCTCTTCTCTTTTCCCAAAATTAGATAATGAAAGGATGCATAGTAGTTGAGAAAATAACTACCCACTATAATGGAGGCATGGAAACATGGATGAACAATTGAATAATGACAACTATTGGTGCAGCAAGTACCCACCTCATTTTCCAATATTGACGCATGAATTCCTCTGACAAGAGCAACCAGGAAAAACATGGAATTTTCCAAGGGGAGAAGATAGAGAGAGGGAAAGTAGATAGAAACATAGAGGAGGCTCTATGAAGTTTTGGGCATTGGAACTATGAAACTCAAGCAGAGAAAATACCTATAAATCCAACCCAAACATAGAGCGATGTGAATTGGATGTTTGTTTGGCGAGAAATGGAATTGAGGGACCACAGAGGTGTTAAATGGCCTCCCATGTGCAAGTAAAGTTAGCTAGGGAGGCATCTAAATAATTACTAGAGTCCATGGGCTTGGTAGTTAAAGGGATCTCTTCCTTTGGTTTCCTTTGAAGGAGAGTGCCCTTCACTTGCTTAAATTTCTTAAGATAAATTTGAGTTCCTTAATGGTATCATGGCCCAACACATGGGTGGCCTACTATAGACATTACAAGTGTAGTAGAGCATATGGTTGGGTGGAAAATCATTTCCCCTCAGTCAGTTGTTTTGGACAACATCTATTGTAGTTGAGTGTATATTATACCTTGTATGATCATATGCCTACTCAAACTATAAAAGCTATTATGTTTGTGTGATTAATGAAATTGCATGGTTTCTGAGAAAAATTGGGAGAGATGAAATGAATACATAGCTAGTGTTTTATTCATGCATTGCACTTACTTATTGGTTCTTATCTCTCTGAATTCTAAATGGAGACATATATTGCATTAGAATAGTCCATAAATAAACATGCTCTTACATCCCATGTGAACAGCGAGCATTCTGCTTGAAATAGTTCACAACAAAACTACAACACAAGCAAGTCCACCCAGTAAAAAGTTGTCCCTGAGGACTTGTCCGTATTAACAGTTTTAGCAATAGTACATGAAAACTCTAAGGACATCTCTCCAATTTTAGTTGACACTGTATTCCCAAAATAGTTTAGAAGTGTATAATGTTTGAAGAGCCAAAAGCCCCTTTCTTTGGGTTCTATTCTAGTATTTATTGGGGTTCAATAAGACCTTTGGCCTTTCGTTTCCCTCGATGATATTTCTTCTTCCATCATTTGTACTCATCCTCTTTGTGATGATGAGAAACAAAGACACCAATTACATTTCAAATTTGTCTCCTAGCACTAGTGGGTCAACATGGATTTCGTCCATATGTGTCTTCTGCATCATGAAGACGGGCTTTGGGTATGGGGGCATCTTCATTGTCCTGAGTTTGACATTCGATTATCATGGAGTTTCTAGATCTCTACTTCATAAATTTGCCTGCTATTTTCTTTTTTTATCCTCCATTACTGCTACATCTTCCATTATTTATCCTTCATCATCTTTAGTTGTATATTTCATCATGAGAATGTTGAGTGCGACCCTCCTTCGCTCGGTACCTGACAACATTCAACATAAAATAGATGACAATAAATCCAAGTAAACTATCAAGAATAATCATTTGAATGCAAATAAACGAGGCATAAAATAATTTAACTATCATTTATAAACTTTCCTAAGTTCGATTCATGGTTCCTTTGATTGTGGTCAAGTTATGGTGTTCTTTGAGGTTGTCAACAAGGTGTCATATCTTAATACAAATACAATTATACCATGGGTTAGGAATTTCTCAAATAATATAACTAGAAAGTTGTATATATTGAAGATACCTTTCTAACTGTATAAATAACGTGCAAAACAAACACTCGAGTCAAAAGATACATCCAATTTACGAAAGGTGGTTTTTCATGTTTCGAAGGAGTTAGTACTAACTCCTCCTACCTAGAATAAGTGTACCATGCATTAGAAATTTATCAAATCACATAACTAGAAAATTGTATATCTTGGAAATACCTTTCCAACAGTATAAATAACGTGCAAAATGAACACCCGAGTCAAAATTTATGGTTTATTTACGAGAAGCATTTTTATTATTTTTGGAGGAGTTAGTACTAATTCCTCCAACCTGTTCAGAGGAGTTTGAACTAACTCCTCTAATACGTATCGAAGCGTTTTGAACTAACTCCTCCAATATGTATAGGAGGAAATGAAGGGAAATCTTTTGAATCACTTCGAAGGATTCAAATGGAACTTGTCCTTCTAAGGAAACAAAAATTGGAAAAAATCATAAGTGTTGAACTGGAAAGAGGCAATGATCTAGGTGGATATCGATGACCACCCACCTTTCCCAACTGGCTCAAAACAGTTTTCTAGCAATTTTGGTAATTTACTATTTTTAGCAGTTTTCACTTCCAGAGCCGTTTTGAGGCCCCAAACAATGTTTTTTTTGGGAAAATAGGTTTGAAATATGTAAGTTCCTTCCATATTTCACCTAAAATTAATCTCCTCGACGATACCTTTCCAATGGGATATCATACACCTAAAACGAAGATCGTATGCAAAAGTTACGACCTCGGGAAGTTGATGTACTAACTTACCCAAACGGGGCCCACATGAATTTTGGTGCTTCATCTCCTAGGGTTAGGTTTTTGGATGTCTAGGGTTTTTTTCATTCCTTCTTATTGTAAAAATGCCTTTAGAGCCTCATTGTAATCATCTTCTTGCGAATGAGCTCAACCGTCACATCTCTTCTCAGAGATAAGCCGTCACCATTCCAACAAGCTTGTTTCCATTGCATTTTACAGTTTCAACTTATTTCGTTATTGAATAGAAAAACAGTTTTACCGTATCTCTGTTATTTTGTGTTAAGCACCTGTTAATAATCTGTAGTCATTTCGTTCTTCTCATAAAATCGGGATCAGTGGTATCTGAGCGGTCTGCTCCTTGTCGTCTTAATGCATGTCCCCAACGAGGTCGGAGTACAAAGAGTTGGCTCTTGAGCTTGTTTCTCTCGAGGAAAAAATATCTCGCATGCCCAAGCGACCTCTCATGGAAGGAGAAAATAAATATGACAGGACATGAAATCCTTTCAAACTATTTATTGAAGAAGCCCTCAGGCAACATAGGAACGAGATGATGGATAGTTTCGCGCAAATCCTTCGGCGGATACTAACAGACAACGCATCTTCTTCGAGCGGAGGCGTCACCCCCTTCAAGGTACAAATAAACTTCAATATTCCTATATTTGAAGGTCAAATAGATACAGATGATGTAGACAAGTGGTTGACTATACTAGAAGGGTATTTTTTGTCAATAACTTTTCGAATAGAGAAAAGATTACTTTTGCGCTCCTCAAATTCGTTCCCCATGTCAAAGATTGGTGGGAAGCTTTCTGTGAGAAAAAGGAAACATAGTAACCCTCATTATATACACACACAGCCACCTAGGAATCCTTCAAGTATTCTATTAAGGAACAATACTACCCTGTCGGAAGTTATGACGACTTGTATACTAAATGGACCACACTGCGGAAAGAAAGAGACCAAGCAGTGCCAGATTTCACAAATTTCTTCCATACCTTGCGCACCAAGATGGGTATCAAATATTTAGAGAGAGATCTAGTGCTCAAGTATCATGGTGCTCTACATAGATACATCCAGACCAAAATGGAATTTCTGGACATCTCATCCTTGGGTGTGGCCTACCGATATGCCGTCAAAATCGAGCAGAAGGTCAAACAAAAGACGCGGCAATTTGGGCCTGGGAACTCCTCACAACAAAATCCAGGAAAGGGAGGCCCCAACCCACAAAGAAAAGGATAGAGAAAATATGGACAGTATCAGGAAAACCAGTCCAATCCACAAGCAAAGAATGACATCGAAAAGACAATGAAAGATACTGGGAAGTGGTGCGACTTCCATAAGAGCCCTTAACATAACACTGTTGACTGTCTCTCAAAGCTGTCACTAGTGGCCAAAGTTAAAGCCTCTAAATAATATGCAGATTCTGACTCTGAGCTAGAACCAGAAAGGGGAAGATGGATCATTGACGTGGAACCTAGTGCCACCGTTTCTACCATCAAGCTCCAACCTAGTGAACCAGATGAGCCAGAAGAAGGAGAGTGCCTCTTCCATTCACAAATGTGGTTAAAAGGCACCCCACTGTACTTCATCATTGATAGCAGTAGCAAGAAGAACCTCATCTCAGCAGAGGTCATCAAGCAGCTGGCCCTGTCGACAACGCCGCACCCACAACCCTGCACCATTTTATGGCTCCGCCAAGGAAGCGATCTTCGTGTCAGCCAACAATGTCGATTGTCATATGACATCAAGCCATTCAAAGATGAGGTATTGTGTGATGTTTCTCCTCTCGAAGTTTGTGATGTTCTTTTGGGCCAATCTTACTTATGGAAATGTCATGTTGTATATGAGTCTAGGCCTTGTAGTGTTATTATTACTTTGAACAGGAAATTGACAGGATACCCGAGGCAGTCCCACCTAGTGTTATTTCCTTGATCTCTACTAATCAATGCAGGAAGGTCATCTCTTAGATGGGGAAGTTTGTCTTCTTCGTGATTCTCTCTCAGAATAATCGAAAGATAACAACCACATCCAGGGTCTTTGCGGCCGACCTCTCCACAGAGCAGAAGAAAGTAGATAAGGTTGTGGAAGAATACTCAGATATCTTCTCCTCACCTACCATGGTACCTTTGTACTGCCAGGTCAAGCACCCCATCGATCTGACCCTCGATGTACTGTTGCCCAATGGGCTAGTCTATCGTCGATCTCTATTATAGAATGAGGAGATCAAGCGACAGATCCAAGAACTTCTCCACAAGGGGCACATCCATCCCAGCTCATCACCTTGTGAGAGCCCAGTCATGCTAGTACAGAAGAAAGATGGAACCTGGCGACTTTGCATTGATTACCGGACTCTGAATAAAATCACATTCAGAAACCAGTACCCGATTCCCCGAATCGAAGACCTCCTTGATCAACTCACCGGGGCCAAATACTTCAGTAAGATTGATCTGAAGTCTGGCTACCACCAAGTCTTGATAGAACAAACAGATATATGGAAGACCACCTTCAAGTCAAAGGAAGGCCTTTTTGAATGGTTGGTCATGCCCTTTGGTTTGACAAATTCTCTAGCCACTTTCATGAGGATGATGGATGATATCCTGTGACCCTTGAACAATAATTTTGTAGTGGTGTATATGGATGACATTCTCATTTACAACAAGACTTGGGCCAAACACTTGCAGCATATTCAGCAGGTTCTGCACACCCTACGACAACACAAGCTATACTCCCTTGGAAAAATTATCCTTCGACTTGGACAAGGTCCATTACCTGGGTTACATCATTGATCAACATGGCGTACATGTGGATCTAGCCAAGATCCAAGTCATCCGTGACTGGCCAGCCCCAACCACACTCACTAAGCTTCGAAGCTTCTTGGGCCTTGCCAATTTCTACCGTAGGTTTGTGTTGGGATTCTCCCATATTGCATGGCCCCTCAACCAAATAAGAAGGGGTGGTGGTAAGGATAAATTTGCGTGGGGCCGGTCCCAACAACAAACATTCGATGATTTGAAGCAACGCTTGTTCTCAACCCCAGTACTTTCACTACCATACCTACAACAACCCTTTGAAATTGAGATAGATTCTTTAGAATATGTTGTGGGCATCGTTCTCACTCAGCACAGCCACCCCGTGGCCTATGATAGTGAGACACTATCAGATGTTGTTCGTAAGTACCCTAATTACGACAAAGAAATGTACTCCATTGTGTAAGCTTACCGTCAATGGAGAAATTACATTCTTGGGAAGGAGACAGTCATCCACACTGATCATAAGACACTGCAGTTCATGTAGACACAAGGAAAATTGCAGAATGACTGCCATCAAAATGATCCACATACTTGCAGCAATTCCACCTCAACATCAAGTATAAAACATGAAGCACCAATCACATCGTTGATTGCCTCAGCAGACCGCTAGTCGCGACACTCACCACGGTGCTAGACTCTTGCTACCATGAGACCTATGGATGGCCCCAACTCTATGATATAGACCCGGACTTCACCACCACCTACCAAATGTTGGGTACAAATGCAGTTGTCGATAATTTCCATCTTCAGGATGGGTTGTTATGTCATATGGGCTATATCTGTGTTTCATCAAGCGAGCGAGCGAAGCTGATCTGGGAATCCCACTACAGTCGGGTGGCAGGACACTTCAGTGTTGAAAAGACAATGGCAATGCTACAGAAACATTTCTACTAGACGAAACTTCGATAGGAGGTCAACAAGTATATCAGGTCTTGCATTGCCTACGTTATTTCCAAACCAACCACTAAGAAACAGGGCCTGTACACCCCTCTTCCTACTCCTGATAGGCCATGGGAATCCATCTCCATGGACTACATGACGGGCCTCTCATCCACCAAGCAGGGAAATGACTATGTTTTTGTGGTGATTGATCACTTTTCTAAGATGGTTATTCTCGTTGCCTACAAGAAGAGCATCACAATAGAGGCCACTGCCAAGCTCTTCTTTGAACGAGTCTGGGTACATTTTGGAATCCCACAAACCATTGTCTCATATCGAGACAGTCGATTTCTCAGCACATTCTGGTCGAGCCTCTAGTCACTGTTGGACACCAAGCTCACCAAATCCATGGCTTTCCACCCCCAGACAGATGACCAAACAGAGGTCGCAAATATAATGATTGTGCATATCCTTTGCATGTATAATTCAAATCACCCTAGAACATGGGATGAGAGCCTTCCCTATGTCCAGCATATCTAAAACCGAACTCTTCATAGCTCAACCAACCACAACCCCTTTCAGGTGGGGTTGGGATTCCAACCATTGGGTCCCATAGATGTTGCACTTCCCCTTGTGGTCACCTCAACTGACTCATCTCCTACTCCAAATGAATCTAACAAAACCACCAGGTTCATTGAGAAGATCTAGCACATCTTCCAATAGGTTCAGGATATCCTACATAAGTCCAATGACAAGTACAAACAACGCCATGATCAACATCGGGTGCCACATAAGTTTCAAGTGGGCGACAAAGTTTGGTTTCACTTGTAGAAATAATGCCTTACAGGACCCCATCGAAATCTTCACCCACTCTGTTATGGGTCGTACACCATCACCAAGGCCATGGGGGATAATTCTTTTGAGCTCAACATTCCTCCTTTCCTTGGCATGTACCCAGTGTTCAACGTGGATCTCCTTCACCCTTATTTCCCACCATTATTGGAAACCTCAGAAGTAGAAGAAAAACTAACACCAACAGAGATCAACATCGACTGCATACAACATGAATCCAATGATCAGATTGTGGACACACATATCAAGGGAAATCAACAGCAAAAGATGTAGCTTTATCGAGTCATCAAAGCAACACAACTCCTGCACCAAGGCAAGTGGCTCACCCGGGGCCAAATTCAGCAGAAATTTCCTCATCTGATGGGGGACCTCAACGCAATGGAGACCATTGCTTCCTAAGGAGGGAGTGTTGATCCAGGTTGATATCGGTGGCCACCTACCTTTTCCAACTGGCTCAAAATAATTTTCTGCAATTTTGGTAATTTACTATTTTTAGCAATTTTCACTTCTGAAGTTGTTTTGAGGCCCTAAAAAATGTTTTTTGGGGAAAATAGGTTTGCAATATGTAATTTCCTTCCATATTTCACCTAAAATGAATCTCCTCGACGATACCTTTTGAACGGGCTATCATACATCTAAAACGAAGATCGGATGCAAAAGTTACGACACGGGGAAGTTGATGAAGTAACTTACCCAAACGGGGCCCAGATGACTTTTGGCGCTTCATCTCCTAGGGTTAGGTTTTTGGATGTCTAGGGTTTTTGGCATTCCTTCTTATTGTAAAAATTCCTTTAGAGCCTCATTTTAATCATCTTCTTGCGAATGAGCATAGCCGTCACATCTCTTCTCAAAGATAAGTCGCCATCATTACAACAAGCTTGTTTCTGCTGCATTTTACAGTTTCAACTTATTTTGTTATTGAATAGGAAACCAATTTTACTGTATCTCTGTTATTGTTTGTTAAGCACCTGTTAATAATCTATAGTCATTTTGTTATGCTCATAAAATTCGGATCAGGTAATGAGAGCTTGAGTTCGAAAGTCGATAACTTCCTCATACGATACCTGATTGAGGTGTCGTTTTTTGGAAAACGGAGAAAACAGAGAAAATATTCTATTAATATAAATGAAAATGTTTTTCCATAATTTGGGTGGATCCATTTCTAATGATGTCCATGACTATTAAGGATTTCCTGGCGGGAAATCCTAGACAATTGTTTTGGCCCTTTCGGACCTCGAATTTCGATTTCGTCAGTTAAATTGATATAGTAATTGCACAATATATACAGTAGGCCTATTTTGGTGGTGAGAAATACACTTTGAATAATACCCAAAAATTGTGCTCAAAGGTGTTTTCAATGGAAGTATGTGCCTCGTTCTTGCTATTTCTTCGCCTAAATCTGGTTCTGTCAGTTCTTAAGTCATCTATGATATGTAGGATCTTAGATAATTCATTGAAACTAATGTAATATTTCAGGGGCATAGAAATATAAATCCATCAAAACAACCAACTGGAATTTAGTGCGCATGGCACTATGTAGGAGCTGGGAAAAACCAATTTTTTTGTCGAGATGAATTTCAGAGCCAGCACAAGACTTATATATGCTTCAGTTAACCCATATGATGATATACAACACTTTCATTCTCATGGTTAGCCATAAAATCAAGAGGAGAAAATCAAATATGATGTGGTACGTGAATACAATCTACTGGCGCCACTGACAAACTTGATTATGAATGCGGTCTAGAGTGGATTAGGTGAGATAGGAAATCAATGACTAGTTGCTTATATAGGTGTGGATAATTTAGTCATTGATAATTGTAAGGATATTTATTGATGAATGCAACCAGAAGGGATCCAAGTTGGGAGGGGGACAAGATAAGCCTCAAGGAAAGAGTGAGCCACGCTGAGCTAGTCAGTGTTAGTGAGAGGGATAAGATCATCTTCGATGCAATTAAAAATGATGAGGGGTTGATGTCTGTTGAATGACGTATCAAGGAAAGGAGAGGGAAACTTAGCAACAAGAAGCACATCGAGGATGAAGAGGCAAACCTTGTCGATAAGCAATGTAATGAAGAAAAAGGTAGGGACATTGACAAAATGCGATGCAAAGATGTGAGTGGAAAGAAGTCAGTTGGTGAAAGGAATGTGCATGGTGAAGATAACTATGTGACCAATATCGATGGGATGTCATTGATCATGCAACTTCACTGGCGATGAATATGTGTGTCATTGAGGTTTGGCAGAAGTGTGATAGCGAGTTAGCCAAGTTCAAAGGGATGTGGATAATGAAATGATGAAAAAACCAATGGCATGCCAATGGAAAGGTGGAATAATGATGCAGGCGTTGGAAAGCTATGTATCAGTGTAGGGAGAGGGGATTCATCGAAGTGTGTATCGTCAGGTATAAGTGATCCGAGGAGTAACCAGAAGTGGTAAAGAGAAGTAGGGTGAGGAGAACTTGGGCATAGCTATTTGCATGAGAGAGAGTGTGTGAGGGTTTCGATTGCAAGAATAAAAGGGTGACCCAATTTCTTGTCTTGGATAGAGGCTAAGACAAGAAAATTGGGAGGTTGTTGTAGGGGCACAATAGGACCTGACACCCTAGTGTAGCATGGAGGGGTGACAAACCTCAAGTTTCATGGTCCCCTCATGTTATGTATAACGAGTAGGACTGGATGGATAAATCCTTGGATCCATACATTCAACTCTCTAGAAAAATCACTCTACAAGGAGTTACATATCTCAGATATTCATATGTGTTGCATCAAGAATATCTAGAGATCTGGAATCTATCATTTTCATTTAATCGATCCTTTAACGAAATCAAAAATGAGTGGATGGTCACAGTTCTACTAGTGTAGCTCCACATATTTCCTCTATGTTAACAAGTGTGGGAAGCCATATCCAAAAATCTAGATGATGCGAGAGAATTTTCCCTCTCGAAACAACCTTGCTGATTAGGCCTAGGGGTCTTTGAGTTTACCAAGGGAGTTAGTTCCCTAACTGATTTTTATTGTAATTTCCTATGTTTTATTTGGATTCTAGAAAGAATGCATAGGACAGGGTTTGTTGAGTTGAGGTTCATTTGAATGTAGTCGAATGTGCCTTTGTTAGAAGAGTTTGAGAATTTGTAATATTTAGAGAGGACTTAAGGTGAGTTATAGGTCTCCTGAGTGTTTTATGGATATGAAAGATCTAATGAGTTGTCAAAGTGAGGACTTTGTGGATCTGAACCAATTATGGTTTCATATTCCTATTGTTTCATTATAGGCATACGAGAATTGAGATTAATCAGATTAGAGGGAATCAGATTAGAGAGGATCATATTAGAGATATGATTTGAGTGGAGAAGGCCAAGTGGGCCAAAAGGTCAAACAAAGGCCAATTAAATGTAAATCAGACCAAGAGACGGGAAGAAGGACTTGTGTAATTTGTGTACAGAGATTCATTAATACAATTATTGTTTTTATTACTTCTTTGTGTCAATGTGAAGATTGTGTATTCCATTCATTATATATCTGCATAGGATATCAAAGTCTAAATTGGACTCTCATAGAGTTTTTGTGCAAGTTCGAGTGCAAAAAAATGAGTGTTATAGGTTAAAAGGACAAGGAGGAGTTGCATTCCAGAGAAGCAGAAGATCGATCGTCAATCACTGAAAGGAAATACAATGATCGATCGACAAGAAATATAACATAGGAAGAAATTGTGCTAAGGAGACCTCAGAAGGAAGAGTGTTTATGATCGTTGGATTGAGGCCAAGGTCAATTTCTGAACTTCGATCACCCTGGATCGGGACTTAATCCCGTTGTTTTTACACCAAACCATTGGAGGGAAACATCCATTCTAGAGACATATCGACGTATGAAAGTGTATCGGGAGTTAGAATATACAAGGAAGTTAAGGGAGCAACAAATCCATGTTTAGAAGGAATCAACAATTGAGATTAGATATGGGATAAAGTTGTAAGATCGAAAATCCAAAGTTCCCATAGTCTATAATTAAAGGTGGTGAAATCATGATCGTTCATTCTAGAATTAGATCGACAGTCCTCATCATAACGGACCGTGAACAATGGAGGTTCTAAGGAATTGGAAAGCTTAAAAGTTTCAAGGTCCTGATACCGATATATGTCATCCTGATGTATGTAGCCACTCAGAGAATGACACATGGCCCATTCAGTAAATGACACATGTCAGTGTCCATTTGGAAACTTACACATGTTAAAGTCGTGAATTTAGGTGACACATGGAAATCTATTCAGCAGGTGACACGTGGAAGGTCCATGTAGGAAACCCCAAGGTGAACCCTAGTAGTTTTTCAATAGAGATTGACGGTGGAGGTTCAACCCGATAGATCCTAATCAATGACTCTCCTTACGACATATCGCGACCATCAGGAATTTTGGTTGATGAGAAGTGTGAAAAGTCCCAATGTCTTGATGACGGGATACATCATGCTGACGTAAAGGCATCCACATAGGAGACGACATGCGATGAGCGTATTGTGACCGTTGATCATGATAGGATAAAAAATGATCGATTATCAAGGAGGAATAGATCCAACCGTCATTTGGGAGATGAGATCGACGACCAAGGTTGAACATGTATCGGTAAAGTGCTAGGAGTATAAGCATAGGGTTCTTCCGCATGGTTTTGGAAAAGATAAGCACCTGGTCATGACCATTTATCGTGAAGAGTATTAGTACCAAGGCTTAAGTGCTTAAGGGGATAATCACCAAGTCGATAGCATTCGGTCGTGTTGATGAAAGGAATTAGCACTAGAATAAACAAAGGTGCTTGGTTTTAAGTGCAGGGTCCTAACAGCTGGTCATGGAGAGGATAAGTGCCAAGGTTTAAGCATTGTAGATAAGAAGAAATAGGGAATGATGTGAGGAACAAATTACTCTAGAATTTGTAAATAGATATTTTTGGGCCCGTGTAAAGAATTGAGAGCATCTTGAGATTAAAATATATAGCAGAGTTAATTCAGGAACTCTGAGCTTGTGTGAAATAGACCTAGTGGGTCGCGATCAATTGGTATCAAAACAAAATTAGACTACTCATTTAAATTTTACAGGGATTTGGAATTGGCACAAAAACATTGGTGCAAAGGATAGTGAGATATGCAACAATATATTGCAAACAAATGGACAATTCTAGCAGTCAATTTGGATAGGGTTGCAATGGATTAGCATAACTCTAGATAGAGGAATAGTGAGGTTTTTCATATTGGAGACTAGTCCAGCTAAGGAAGAAATATATTTGAAAGAAACGATCATGGAATGGATCTTGTAGGTAAAGCATTTTATGGATTGAGATAACTATGGCTATGAAATATTTATGTTTGCAGGTAACATCTTGTGGCAGAAAGAACCTTGCAGCAACGGGTGTTGTAAACACTTCCAGCTGAGGATTAGAAGTGAGGAGAAAAATAGAAGTTTTTAGAGAAAATTGAGTAGGTGTAGAAGCCAGAGAAGAGAAGAGGATGCTCAAAAGGTTCTAGAGGATAAAAACAGTAATACCAAGAGGTCAAGAATAGGAGGAAACTTGAGGTGGTATTAGGTAGAAGGTAAGGAGACTTGCTATAGAGGAGAGGCTTGATGCAACTCATAGTGGAAAATAGAAGTTAACAAGGAAAGAGATGGATATGACCACCGATGGTCTTGAAAAAGGTTCAGAAAGAAGCCACAGTAGGAAGAAGAAAGAAAATGCCAGAGAAGTTGACATAAAGAGGATGAGTGATGAGGAATTTGACAAGAAAATGGTTGAGTTAAAGACACAAATCAATCAAGTGGAGAAGTTGCTACAGGAAATTGAGAAAGACCATAGATATAGTTGGATACTGAAGAAGAAGAAAGTGAAATGGCATATGTTGCAAATGAAATTGAGGCACAGGTTGTGTGCAAGATTGAGGAAAGAACTCAGGGCAGTTGAGTATGGAGTGAAAGTTCACAATTGTGAACCGGAGCAAGGATTTGTCCTTGAAGAAGATGAAGTAAGGATGTTGATGAGAGATCATATGAGAATCTAATGAACTACTGGACAAGTCCATATCAGCGTGAGTATTTGATGGTGGAGGCATCAAATGGGCCTAGAGAGCATTATATTTTAAAACATGATAATTTGTATATGGTTGCAAGTTTTGTAGATGATGGACAGTCATTTGAAGTTGTCATAAATATGGAGGAAGGTGAAGGAGGAAATAACTCAATTTCTATTCTAAGAGAATATGAGGTGACATTGTCTCATAAAGGAAATCAAAGGGAATCCCATACACAACTGATTTTTGAAGATTCATTACAAAGACATGTTAGTGCAGAAAACAGGAGAAAGTTACTATGTGGAGATAGCCATGCACATGATCAAGGAGATGAAGAGAAACATTCAAATGAGGTGCTCATAAACCTTGATGAGGAGATGAAACTATTAGAAGAGATGTCCGAGATAAAAAAGTTTTTAATTGAGCATGTGTTTACAGACATCGAAGTTGATGGAGTTTTCAATGAAGTAGCCACAATGGGGAAAGAAGATCAACAATATGAATTCCTAATGAATGGCTTGGATAATTTAGTGATACATGGAAAAAGGAGTCCAGAAGCATCTGAAGAGGCTAATGAATGTTGTGTGTCTGCAAGTATTAAAGAATATGAAGATAGGTAGATCCATAATTTTGTCATCTCAGAGGAAGTGACAACATTGTCTCATCCAATCAATCAAAGAGAAATGTATTCATGCTCAATGAATGTAGGTGTTGAAGAGGATGAATATGTAAATAGGACAATGAGTTGGCTTGGAGATACTTCAGTTGATGAAGTAGATGAAATCCTAGAAAGAGATATACATGATTACAATGATGCAAGTATGGAACTTGTCAAAGAAGAAATGACTGTGAGGGATAATGATGGTGATAATAATCATTCGTATAGGATCATGGAAAAATGTATGAGATGTTTATTGTAAATGTTTCATTTTAATCAAATCTGGGAACAAAAATTATTTGATCAATCAGGTAAATTAAGCATGCATCTTAAGGATATGCAAGATTGGGTGCATAAATTTTTATTTAGTGAGTAGTGTTCTCAAATGGTTGAGGACAAACATATGTATGAGGATGAGGAGATGGCACCAAAAATACAATATTTTTGTGATGATTTACAAAATAATTGCAACAATGATGTGTACTAGAAAGGGGAAAGATTGGATATTGAGTTGGATGAGTTGTGGAAGCATCTAATAAATATTTCCAAGTGGAAATACCAAAGACAAAAGAATATGAAGAAGATAAGCATGAAAATACAACCTACTAAAGAAAGCAAAGAGTTTTATCAATAGCAAAGTAAAGTATGGGATCCTGGAAGGTTTTTGATAGAAACAAGGCAACAACAAGGTAGCAATGTTGATGGACAACAACATAGATGGAGAAATAAACAATTGCAACATAAAGTTTAGGATCTAGGAGGAATTCAACAAATGAACACTCATGATCAGGAGATCATGAAAGATTTTAACCCTAGGAGTCTTATGCAGGAGAATTTTCCCTCTCAAACCAAACTTTTTTATTAGGACTAGGGGTATTTGAGTTACCAAGGGAGTTGGTTCCCTAACTAGTTGTTATTGTAATTTCCTATGTTTCATTTGGATTCTAGAAAGAATGCATAGGATAGGGTTTGTTGAGTTGAGGTTCATTTGAATGTAGTCGAATATGCCTTTGTTAGTAGAGTTCAAGAATTTGTAATATTTAGAGAGGACTTAGTGTGAGTTATATGTCTTGAGTGTTTTATGGATCTGAAAGATCCTATGAGTAGTGAGGATTTTGTGGATCTGAACTAATTCTGGTTTCATATTCCTATTGTTTCATTATAGGCATACAAGCATTCAGATTAATCATATTAGAGGGAATCAGATTAGAGAGGATCATATTAGAGAGAGGATTTGAGTGGAGAAGGAAAAGTGAGCCAAAAGTCTGAACAAAGGCCAATTAAATGTAAACCAAGCCAAGAACAAGCAAGAACGCCTTCTGTAATTTGTGTCTGGAGATTCATTAACAAGATTATTTTGTTTATTAGTTATATGTGTCAATGTGAAGATTGTGTATTATGTTCATTGTGTATCTACGTAGGATATCAAAGTACATATTAGACTCTCATAGAGTTGTTATGCAGGTTAGGGTGCAACGAAAGCAAGTTTTACAAGTTAAAATGACAAGGAGGAGTCACATTCCATATAAGCATAAGATCGATCATCAATCACTGAAAGGATCGACAACAATCCATTGACAAGTGATATAACAAAGGAAGAAATGGTTCTAACGATACCTTAGAAGGAGGAGTTTTTATGACTTTTGGATCGAGGCCAAGGTCAAGTTCTGACCGTCAATTACCCCGGTTTGGGACTTAATTTTGTTGTTTTTGCACCAAACCATTGGAGGGTCAACATCGATTCCAAATCTAGATTGACAAACGAAAGCATATCGATAGTTATAATATACAAGAAAGTTAAGGGAGAGATAAATCCATGCTTATAAGGAATCAACAACTGAGATTAGATCTGGGATAAAGTTTCCAGATCGACGGTCTAAATTTCCCATAGTCTAGACTTAAAGGTAGTGAAACCATGAGCGCTCATTCCAGAATTAGATCGACGGTCCTCATCATAGTGGACCACGGGCAACAAAGTTTCTATGGAATTAGAAGGCCTAAAATTTTTGAGGTCCTGATACTCATATATGTCATCCTAATGTATGCATCCACTCAGAGAATGACATGTGGCCCATTCAGGAAGTGACACATGTCAGTGTCAATTTGGAAACTTGCACGTGCAAAAGTCATGAATTTAGGTGACACGCGGAATCCTAGTCAGTAAGTGATACATGGCAGGTCCACATAGGAAACCCCAAGATGAACCTTGGTAGTGGTTCAACATAGATCAACGATGAAGGTTCAACCCAATAGATCTTGATCAATGGTTCTCCTTACAGCGGACTGCGTCCATCAGGAGTTTTGGTTGATGAGAAGTGTGAAAAGTTCCAACGTCCTGGTGACGAGATATGTCATGCTGACATAAAGGAATCCACACATAATACAACACATGGTGAGAGAATTGTGATCGTTGATCATGATAAGATCAACGGTGATCCATTATCAAGGAGGAATATATCCAACCATCATTAGAGAGATGAGATTGAGGGTCGAGGTTGAACACGTATCAATAAAGTGATAGGAATATAAGCATAGGGTTCTGGCACGTGGTTTTGGAAAATATAAGCACCTGGTCACATCCATTGGTTGCGAGGAGTATTAGTACCAAGGATTGAGTGTTTAAGGGAATAAGTACCAAGTCACCAACATCTAGTCATGTTGACGAAAGGGCTTAGCGCCAGAATAAAGAAAGGCACTCGGTTTTAAGCGTAGGGTCCCAACAACTGGTCACGAAGAGGATAAGTGCCAAGGTTTGAACGTTGTATATAAGAAGTGATAGGGATCAGTGTGAGGAACAAAGCACTCCAGACTATGTGAATAAAGATTTTTGGGCACGTATAAAGAATTGAAAGTATCTTGAGCTTAAAAGTTGTAGAAAATTTAATTCAGGAACTCTACACCTAATGGTAAATATACCTGGTGGGTTGCGATCGCTAGACATCCAACTTTCCCAATACGTTGACCCTTAAGAAAATATCGGATCTCGAATGTCGGATGGATCATGGTTATTGGTCATAGTTCCATGTCGAGGGATTCCTCATAGTTTTTGGTGTCCACATGTCAAGTTCCATGCATCACACCAATGTTGGTCCACATGTCTTGATAGTTTTCAACCACGGATTGATTAGTGACGTCATATATAGAATTAAAAAATGCAGTGTTTTGAATAAAGCAGTGAAAGGATTTTCCCTGTATCCCAGATATCCAAATGATTCATGGTTATGGTGGCATGGTTCAAGGGGATTAAGCATTTCCAAAGAACCTTAGGATGTCAATGTATGTTTGTCTGGTTTCAATTGGACCATGTGTCATGTAGGTGTCATGGCATGTGTTAGGGTTGTGACATCATATCCAGAATTCATACATCCATACTTTTGAATAATGCCACATTAAGGATTTTTTTGAATCTCAAACTCCTGGATGTGTCTTGGTTCAATATCAGAGCTCCTTCGGAGGATATAAGGATGAGATGACATTATCCTCCACATGTTATGCCACACCGATAGTTACATGTCATTCCCCATTGTAACTTACCCAGTCTCCCACTAAGTCTCGTTACCACCTTAACCTCAACTTTCATATCTCCAAATGAACTCAATTGTAACATTCCCAACATACTACTGAGAAATGTTACTCTTATAGTTTCACTGCATAGATTATACTCTAACACAATTCCATGCAGTATTACTTGAGACAATGCACTCAGCCCAAGCTTGATTCATGCCATACAACTTGTAACAATGGAAGCAACATTCTCTTTTCGATACAACTTTAAGAAATGAAATTAACTCAGAGACTGCACACGCCAACATGCTAATTGTTGGTGATGGAAGTCACTCCCGAATTGCTAGCAGGAGCAGAGCCCGACGCCCATCAGTTTTATGTCACGGTTGTTTATAGATGGGTGATCGAATGGAGGTAAACTCAAAACAATAGTGTTCCAACTCTGAAACCAGGCCAGGTATGCATGAGCAAGTGAGGTCTTGCGTAAATTTCAGACAGTGAGCTGTAGTAAAGGGTGAATAGGCGGAAGACTTATACAAGAGAAAAGCAGAGGCCTGTTATAAACAAAAGGTTTCTAACAAACTGTAGAAGAAGGCATTTAAACACAAGATCGGCTTACATTCAAATGCAAAGCCAGAGGACACAATTATGTAATAATAAATCCTTTATCATAACAAAACTGCAATGATTCACATGAGTCATTCGTTCACAAACCCTCTTAGCATGAGATGAAAATCAGACGAAGTAAGAAGAACGGTCTGTCATAAAACAAGAAATCTCATATACAGATGCATAAGCTGAAAGCTAGAATAGTTGTTAAAACATTACAGTAGGGAGCTCTGCTCAACCATCGATCATTACAAAAATGGTGAAAATGCCTACATATACTCAAAAAACCCACAACAACAAAAACAAGACGCTGCATTAAGAGCATTGCGTCTGCAAGTCTTCTGACAGTCTGAGCATGCAGACTAGACGATCACTCTTATGAAAGACACCATCTTAAGTGTGCATGGCTCCAACAAGGGGAGTATCTGAGCCATTAAATGTCGAGCTAGTGTGTGTAGACCTCCTCCGTTTGGTCGAGAAATCGGACCTGGCTTCTCTGGAAGAATGGGTACACAGGACCCTCCTGAGCAGACTGCTGGTCAGACCCTCCATGCCTTACATTTAAGGAGTGAGGCGAGGTTTCAACCACCTCCTCCTATCTTCATTTATTTTGAGCGAAAACCAGGCTCGAGGACGGGCCCAATGGAAACTGGAAGTCACGACGGACCTCCCTGCGTAGCTCCTTTCTTTCGCCCCCCAAGTGACCACGGGTTGTGACCCTATGCCTAGCTTTAAGGGAACTTTCGGTGCTTCGGGATTCGTGGATGAGAAAGGATTAAGATCTTTCTCTTTCAAAGTCGCGATGGGAGAAATGCCGGGAGGACCTAACGGTCGCCACGCGTCCCTCCAAAATGAACGGCTGAGATGGATTTTCGACGCTTTGGGACCCGAGTGGCCAAATGTCAAACATAAGCACCCCTCCTACAGGCTTGCTCCTTTATGACTAGGTGCCAAAACCACGGGCCCGATTCTGGGCGCTCTCGGTATTTCGGGGTTCAGGGTTTCGAGAAGTTAAGGGACGAGGAGAGCATACCCCTCGAACTCCCGAATGCCGACGTGACACGGATGTGTGTCGCGTGTCCCTCAGATGAACGACCCAGATAGTACGCTACTATATAGGGGGCTCCCTCCATTTGTAGGCTCTCTTGATGTGACCTGGGGATAAGACCCTGGGCTAGGCGCCAAAGGTGCTTTCGGAGCTTCGCTGATCGACGATTTCAAATGCAATGAACGGACAACTCCTTGTCTCCCAAATCACTGATCCCCGATACGCCGACTGGTTGCCACCTGTCCCAACGAGATCGGACAATCCAGATTTTCTTTGAACCATTGGCGCTGCCCTTCGTGCTAAACCCCGGGCAACTTGACAGCCCCGAAAACTCGATGACCGTCGATTAACTTCTATGGATGGATTTTGGCCGCCGATGGAAAAACTTCGCCTGCTCGCTTGACTAGCTGCTAAAAAACGGGATCCTCTCGTGTTATGCTCGGGTGCTTCCCGTAAAAACTGCAGACCTGGGTACGCCTAATCCCGAGACAAGAAATATCGCTAACATTAGGCTCCATGGGGGATAGAGTCATCCCTGCGATGCTCTAAGAACTCCTTCCACAGCTTCAGTGCCTTGCTATTGGGCTATGGAGTCATGCTCAAAACATCTCGCTGCTGAAAATACAGGCCAAAAAATAAAAGTAACAAAAAAAAGATACATGCTCAAAGGAGCTTATTTATATACAGTCCTAATGCTAATAAAATATTTTACATGGGCTAGGTGAAAGAAAACTTCCACCATAGCCATTCAAGCAGCTTCCTAGATAGAAGCTCCTTCCTTCTGTCGATGATCACCAACAGATGGTGTAACCGTGACAACAGAACAGTTACACTCTTCAACTCCTCCTTACAGGTTGGAGTTGAGATGAAATAGGGCGTCTCCAAGGCATAGGGGAAATTCCACTCCATGTACTTGCAGACAGGGTCATAGAATGAGTGGCAACTTCCAGAAAAAGGGCGACATACACCCTCCTCTGCTACACAGTTGTTCACCTGTGGCTGAATATCTCTGATAAGAACGGGTTGATGGTGGACAACTGATGTAGGCTCGCTACTCTCGGGCGGTGGCTGCTCACTGACTGGATCTGAACAAAGGGCAGACTGCTCCTCTGGTTCTTTTTCCTCTTCTTGGGTCTCCCCCGGGTCAGATTCGTATTCATCATAAACAGGCTCCGCGGGTAAATTTTGCACTCCCTTGTACTGCTCAATGTCTCCTGAAAGGATGAGATGGCTGATTTCCCCGTGATAATTTTCCCTAGTGAGCAGAGGGCATGGGTCTGCGACCTGCTCTTGGAAATCCAGCATATCGAGCTCAGACTCTGATCCGTAATTGTCATAAGTGGGCTGGTTGCTCTGATCAACAAAAGGTGATGTGGGGTTCTGC
Source organism: Picea engelmannii (assembly GCA_009831015.1). NCBI lineage: Eukaryota > Viridiplantae > Streptophyta > Pinopsida > Pinales > Pinaceae > Picea > Picea engelmannii. The sequence continues at coordinate 95,444 of ML802222.1, read as the reverse complement.
TGCTCCTCTTCCAGATAATCATCAAATTCGGGGGGAACATAGCTTCTCCAATTTGTAGAAGTGGAACTATCCCCTGCTCCTCCATTTCGACCCCGAATGTGAACACATCATGGGAGATCTCGTGAAGGAAGAAAGAACAATCCTCTTCCACAATAATATCTTCTTTACAAACGGGAAGGTCTCCTTCCTCAGAAACCAGGTTGCTAGGAATATCTTCTTCAATCTGACATTTAGGTGAGCCACCTACCGTGGACCACATATTCTCTACAAACTCATAATCTCCACAAGAGGCATGTTGATCTTTATGAACATCTAAAAGAACAGACGCATCCGATATGATGTAAGATGCTTCCATTCTTGAGATAACGCCACTCATATCATTCAACACCTCAATTTTTTCACAGCAGATGCTTTCCTCCAAAGTAAGGGCTTCATCGCAGACATGGTCTGCAGGGCCGGCAAAGGCTTCACGAAGAAAATAAAATTCTTCACAACAATTTTCATAAAAACAATCAGCTGGATAGTAATATTTAAGAATTGAAAGCTGTATGAAAACCTATTAAAGAGCGAATGCTCGCAGCTGGAAGAGATCGACACCACTCAAGTGCAGCTCCCTTCAATGAATACCTGAAGAGATTAATCTGGACATCCTCATGCGTGATATGGTGTCGGTGGATAGCCTCATGGAAGTCCAGTAAATGCTCAGCTGGTTCTTCCCAACTTGTTGCATGAAATCCAGGGAGGAAATCTTCCCATTGGTCTCTATCAGGAAGTGCATTAGGAAAACAAACTATCTGAGAAAAGTCACAGAAAGCAAACCTTTGAGCCAGAATTTTCTCCATATCGAACTAGTGGAGTCGCCAATCAATCCTCGAATCATGGATTTGCCAGGTGAAAGTTGCGCAGCTTCAAGTGTGTCTAGTCCTTATTCACCATCAAAGGACAGATCTTAACATTGTCGTTACCCCAGGAAGCTTCTCAGGCTGAGAAAGCAGCTGCTGAAACCTTCTCGAGAAAGCTCCTTAGGGTCAGCTTTCAAGTGTACTAACGGTAGTCACAGCTAAAACAGTGATGTGGAAACAATGGAGTCACCACAGTGGAGTCGCCAGGTGCACAGTAGCAATATTTAAGGGCTCTGATGTCTGATGCACCTTCAGAATCAGAAGCTCAATGTCGTTCTGCCCAGGGAAAATCTTCAACTTCGTCCCCGGCAACGGCGCCATAAATGTTGGCGACGGAAGTCACTCCCGGATTGCTAGTAGGAGTAGAGCCCAACGCCCATCAGTTTTATGTCACGGTTGTTTATAGATGGGTGATCGAATGGAGGTAAACTCAAAACAATAGTGTTCCAACTCTGAAACCAGGCCAGGTATGCATGAGCAAGTGAGGTCTTGCGTAAATTTCAGACAGTGAGCTGTAGTAAAGGGTGAACAGGTGGAATACTTATACAAGAGAAAAGTGGAGGTTTGTTATAAACATCAGGTTTCTAACAGACTGTAGAAGAAGGAATTTAAGCACAAGATCGGATTACATTCAAACGCAAAGCCAGAGGACACAATTATGTAATAATAAATCCTTTATCATAACAGAACTGCAATGATTCGCACGAGTCAGTCTTTCACGAACCCTCTTAGCATGAGATGAAAATCAGACGGAGTAAGAAGAACTGTCTGTCATAAAACAAGAAATCTCATATACAGATGCATAAGCTGAAAGCTAGGATAGCTGTTAAAACATTACAGTAGGGAGCTCTTCTCAACCATCGATCATTACAAAAATGGCGAAAACGCCTACATATACTCAAAAAACCCACAGCAGCAAAAACAAGACGCTGCATTAAGAGCATTGTGTCTGCAAGTCTTCTGACAGTCTGAGCATACAGATTGGAGGATCGTGCTTATGAAAGACACCATCTTAACTGCGCATGGCTCCAACAAGGGGAGTAGATGAACCATTAAATGTTGAGCTAGCGTGTGCAGACCTCCTCCGGCTCGTCGAGAAATCAGGCCTGGCTTCTCTGGAAGAATGGGTACACAGGACCCTCCTGAGCAGACTACTGGTCAGACCGTCCATGCCTTACATTTAAGGAGTGAGGCGAGGTTTCAACCACATCCTCCTATCTTCATTTATTTTGAGTGAAAACCAGGCTCGAGGACGGGCCCGATGGAAACTGAAAGTTGCGATGGACCTCCCTGCGTAGCTCCTTTCTTTCGCCCCCCAAGTGACCACGGGTTGTGACCCTATGCCTAGCTTTAAGGGCACTTTCGGTGCTTCAGGATTCGTGGATGAGAAAGGATTAAGATATTTCTCTTTCAAAGTCGCGATGGGAGAAATGCCGGGAGGACCTAACGGTCGCCACGCGTCCCTCCAAAATGAACGACTGAGATGGATTTTCGGCGCTTTGGGACCCGAGTGGCCAAATGTCAAACATAAGCGCCCCTCCTCCAGGATTTCTCCTTTACGACCAGGTGCCAAAACCACGGGCCTGATTCTGGGCGCTATCGGCATTTTGGGCTTCGGGGTTTCGAGAAGTTAAGGGACGAGGAGCACGTACCCCTCGAACTCCCGAATGCCGACATGACACGAATGTGTGCCGCGTGTCCCTCAGATGAACGACCCAGATAGTACGCTACTATATAGGGGGCTCCCCCCATTTGCAGGCTCGTTTGATGTGACCTGGGGCTAAGACCCTGGGCTAGGCGCCAAAGGCGCTTTCAGAGCTTTCCTGATCGACGATTTCAAATGCAATGAATGAACAACTCCTTGTCTCCTGAATCACCGATCCCCAATACGCCGACTGGATGCCACCTATCCCAACGAGATCGGACGATCCTAATTTTCTTTGAACCATTGGCGCTGCCCTTTGTGCTGAACCCTGGGAAACTTGACAGCCCCGAAAACCCGATGACCGCCGATTAACTTCTATGGATGGATTTCGGCCACCGATGGCAAAACTTCGCCTGCTTGCTTGACTAGCTGCTAAAAAATGGGATCCTCTTGTGTTATGCTTGGGTGCTTCCCGTGGAAACTGCAGACCTGGGTACGCCTAATCCCAAGATAAGAAATATCGCTAACACTAATCACACAACATAATTGTGTGCACAACCATTTAGGCATCATGCACGACTTATAATTTCATCATGTGTAGGGTCTATATCCTTAATGCGCACACATGTATTCCAACCCCTTGATACACATAGGCTACAATCATGGTCATCCAACCAGTCAATCCTCTTCTTGATGAATCGTAACCAAAATCATAAGGTTAAACCTACTAAGTGAGTTTACCATCAACTGACATACTCATGCACAACTACAAGTAAAGGATAAAAACACCCTATTTACATGAGTAAGCAACAAATGACACAATAACATAAAATACTTATATGCAACAACATAGAAGAATTAGCTTATGTCAAACATGGACAAAATGCACGCGGTAACCAAGAAAAATGCATAAGGAACACTTATATTAAATGAAAGTCACCAACAATGGCCTTGATTAAGATGTTCCTCCCAACCATAGACATTTTCAGTCATAATATTTCAGAAACAGGTCACCCCTGAGCTGGGGCTCAACTCCACTAGGGAAAAGGGTTTCCTAGAAACAAGTTATGGGTTGAAACTTAATAGAAATGCCCAGTCCTAAGTTCCCATTTTTGCATCTATCCCATAGTCCCTCATTCCCCACGCACCTATCACACCCAAGGAAGTGTTCCACTTCTCTTCTCACCAGTCCTTCATCTTCCCCACTTCCCTTCCTAGGGTTACCAGCAACAGGCCAGATAGGAAGTCTTTGAGCCCTATGACTAATTCTCTACGCATCAGGGAATAAATATCAACAAAACTCTCACATGGAGAGTATGTCCATGAGTATGAAAACCACTCCACAACAACCATTCTCTCACCCATAGAGACTCCTCACATTCTGTCAACCCAACGCTTCAACAATGAAACTCTAGATACAACCCCCACCACTCCCTACAAGCTTCTTTGTGCATATAAGGTAATAATCGGATTTCTCATACATTCCAACCCCCTTCTACTCACAAGAGCCTTCGACATGGGTAATAAGATAATAATTTGATAATTCCCAAAATAAAGTAAGGCCGGAAATATATATTGCATCCCTTCCACTTGACACTTGTCACCTTCAAAAGCAGCTTTAAGCCACTTGGTGATCAGTTCCCTACCCTCTGGAACTTAGGATAAAATAATAATATATCTGACACTACACTTTTCCTAGAAATATTATAAAATATTTCCTAAGACTTATGACTCACCCCATTTTCACTTTTCTGGTGGAGTAACCCCCCCCATCTCTTTTCATCTTATTCATTCAACGTGCAATGATGAAATATTATATTAATAATCATGATTATATTTACATGGATAGGCCTGTTGGCATATCTGCATCCAAGCTCACCATCCTCATAATCACACAGGCTCTTTGGCCTCCATACATATCCATTCATTCCTGCAAACTAACCCAAGTGTGTGCAACATATTTCAATGTGCACACTTACCCAGGTGTGTGCAACACACAAAATATGCACACATTGTCTATATAGCATATCTCTGTGCACTTACTTAGATGCACGTAACACCAAAACCCGGTGTCCTAGGCTCACCAACCTAAATGTTCATTACACTTGCACTTGGTACCATTTCGAATCACCAACCTACATGTACAATTACAAAGGGCTCCAAATCAGGGATGCTACAATCCCCTCCCCCTTATTAATGCATTTTCCTCAGTGCATCATATATGCATGTACATACAAAATTTTCAAATATCATCAAAAAGATTAAGATAATCTACTCTCATAGCATCCTCACGCTCCCAGGTTGCATCCTCAGGACCGTACCATGTCCATTGGACCTTTACCAGTTCCGTGACTTGATTCCAGAGCTACTTGACTTTTTGATCCAATATGCAAACTAGTCACACTTGAAATCCTCCTTCTGGCTCCACATGAATCACATTCCAATCAATGACATGATTAGCATCTAGTACATACTTCCTAAAAAATGACACATGGAAAAAATTATGAATACATAAGGACACAGTAAATGCAAGCATATAAGTGATAGGACCAATCCTTTCAAGGATTTCAAATGGCCCACAATAGCATGCTATTAACTTAGAACACTTTCCCAACTTCAGGGAACTATGCCTGGCCTCCACTTTCAGAAAATTGTGATCACCTACTCCAAATTCCCTGTGGATTCTTCCTTTATCTGTGCAAATTTTCTGCCTATCTTGGGAAGCCTTTAAATTTTTCCTTATCTGTACCATATTCTCATCCATTTCCTTGAGAAAAGTTGTCCCAACTACTGCGCGGTCTATTGGGTTATCCCAACTTACAGGCATGTTGCAATTTCTACCATGAAGTGATTCAAATGGGCTCATCTTTAAAGATGCCCGATACCCATTGTTGTAAGCGAACTCTACCAAATGAAGTTAGTCTTACCACATTGATGGTTTATCCATCACATACTTCCTCAACATGTCTTCAATCACCCAATTTACTCTCTTTGTCGGACCATCTGACTTGGGATGATATGTTGTGTTGAAATTCAGACTTGCTCCAAATCCCTTGAATAATCCTTTCCAAAATTTTGAAGTGAACTTGGAATCTCTGTCAGACACAATTGTATTAGGAACACCATGGAACTTAGCAACTTCATGCATGCATATCTCAACAATTTCAATTGCCTTGTATGTTGACTTCACTGGAATAAAATGGGAAACTTTAGTAAGCTTGTCCACCACCACTATAATAGAATCATGTTTCTTAGCAGTCCTAGGAAACTTAGTTATGAATTCCATGGTCACGACTTCCCACTTCCACTCAGGAATGGGAAAAGGCTAAATCATACCAACGGGATGTCTGTTCTCATCCTTGACCTTCTGGCATTCAAGACATATCACAATAAAATATACAACTTCCTTTTTCATACATGGCCAAAAATATTGCTTCTTGACTGTGACAATTGTCTTTTGATAACCTGGATGTCCAACATAAGGAACCTTATGAATCTCTAACATAGACTCTACATATATAGATGAGGATCCCATCCTCTCTTAACTCATAACCTTCAAACTTTGGCTATGACATACCTTGATGTAAAGTCACACTTATATCCATATAGTGCAAATCTGATTTGGAAACTTCCAAAATTCTATCACGCAAATATGTCTGGTACATGCTAATGGCTATAGCATACATTTCATGCATCCTTCTATTGAGTGTGTTAGCCAACTTGTTCTATTTTCCTTTGATATGTTTTATGGTGAATTCGTTCTCATTGAGGAACTCTAACTACCTACTTTGTATGGCATTCAAACTTGGCTATCCAAACAAGTAATTCAGACCACAATGGACTGTTCTTAGCTCAAATCTCTTACCCATGAGATAATGCTGCCACGTATTCAAGGCATGCACTATAGATTCCAACTGTAAAGCATGTGTATCATAGAGCCTTTCATTCTCTTTTAGCTTCCTTGACTTGTATCTCACCACATGTCTATCATGACTCATAACTCCACCGATTCCTTCCTTTCATGCATCCATGCACACAACAAAGTCTGCATCTGGATCCACAATTCTCAAAATTGGCGCACTTGTCAACAAACCTTTCAAGTGATGAAAACTCCTTGCACAATTTAGATTCCACTCAAATTGTGCACATTTCTTTTGCAAGGATGTGATTGGATGTGCAATCTGTGAGAATCCTTCAATAAACCTTTTGTAGTATCCTGCCAGTCCCATAAAGGATCTCACTTTTGCAAAATTTCTTGGTGTTGGCCATTCATCAATAGATTTTATCTTTGCTAGGTACACAATTATCCCTTCTTTTGAAATAATATGACCCAAATAATGAATTGGTCGCTAATAAAATGAACACTTTCTCATATTTTCATAAAGTTTATGCTCCCTCAACATCGACAACACCATCCCCAAGTGTTTCTCGTTGTTACAAAAAAATTTACCTCACTCCATGCAACTTGCTTAAATGGCCTTTTCATTTCCCTATGCAAACTTGAAGTCCCCTTTTCCACCTTCCAAAGCCAAAAAAGCCCATTTTTCCACATACATGTTCCCTATCAATTATACAACAAGCGTATATGCAGGTTGCTCAACTACATCTCACGTACATCGGGTTTGGTGCTCAAAATTAAAAATAATGTCAGGTTTCCATGCCATGTCACAAGATCCATGATCCTTGACCTTCCATATATTGGAAACGCTCTGAATCGACCCTTTAGTTCCATTTGAAGGCTATAAATTGAGACATATCCAAGCCTTGAGGGATTGAACAATTCAACTTTGAGAGCAAAGACACTCTGGATAAATTTCACTTCAGATTGAGTCTGCATCCCTTTATCCTTGAAAGTCTGAACTCCTTGTTCATCCCCCAAGATCTTCTTTCTTTGTGATGGAGAACCTCATCAAATCCTTTATATGATCTTGCTTTTGGTGGAGGATTGAAGTGGTGGAGGCATAGCTGGAGAGACTTAGTTTCTCAGTTCTGATATGTGTTGTTACAAAAGTTTGTCACCTATGTACTTCTGTTGATTATTTTAATAGAAATACTCTTTTCTCGTCCAATTGATATATTGAAAATATTTGAATTATTATTCCATGGTTGTATTTGTCATGTATGTTAATGGATTATGCTAATCTATATGCTAACACTATACATTATCACTATATGCTTGTGTATCTTGGCTATTGAGGACAAGTTGCAGGTATAAATCTTTGTGTCGCGTGCTCAACGGTGGTCTTCATCAAATGTATGAGCGAGGTAGGTTCATAGCCTTGTCTTGTTAGCATTTATTTTATATAGCATACTTGGGATTAGAGTTTATTTCTACGTGTCATTCCGTCTGTTGTGGTTTACCCATTTCCATAGAGAGATTTTCCTCATAATAGAATTGGCGACCATACTGGGGAATGATATTCCTTTTTGGGATTTGGAGTGTTTTCCTCCTTGATTTTCTCTTTGTTAGCCTGAGTTTCCTTGTCGCCTATTGCTTGTCAACATATTTTTACTTTGCATATGAGTTTCTTGGCTTAACCCTTTCCCTGACAGTGTTTTACTGGCTATACACGGTTTTTCCCTTGACAGATGCGTATATACATGAGTTGTATTCCTTTAGGGTGCATATATACGCGAGTTGTATTCCTTTAGGGTGCATGTATATGCAAGTTTTTCTCAAAAAGTCATGTATATCATCTCTTTAGTCTTCCTGGTTGAGTTTGGTGTTTATTGGGTGATTTTCGTTGGTTGTTGAGTTTTCTTAGGTCTCTGTCTTGACTGTTAGGTGCTTATAGAGTGATAGGAATCCTTCTTGTTGTTGAATTTTTGGACGGTATTCTTTGTTATCATATTTTCCGTTGGTTGTACTTGCACATTGGTCTGAGTGTCTGCTTCTTGGTGTCCTTCTTGGCTTGTCCCTTTTTTCTTGCAGTAAGGCCTACCTGCGAAGTTGTTATTCAATCCTTGCATTTTCTTTTCTTTATATCGAAGATACAAAATTATTTTCTTATTTTTCATTATGGAATTTGCACTTTTGATTACATTGCATTTATTTTGACACATGTGGAGAGATTGCATTTCATTGAAATTGTAGAGATTGCATTGGAAAAATTGCATTTAGAAGCATACCATCTCTTTGAAATTCAATACTAGTGCTTAGTGGTTTTTTTATATTTTCTTATTTTTATATGTTGAGTCGTAATACCATTAGTTTCATGACCACACCTCTTGAGTAATCAAAATCCATTAAAATTAACGCTGATTAATTAAAATTGAGTAGAAATGATTTATTTTTCAGGGTACACAAACAAGTATAGGACATAGGGCCTTGGAATATGATTTTGTGAGTAAACTTCTCCAAGGATATTAAACTAAACATATGTGTCTAACCAGGGAGTGGTGAAACCCATTGTGTAATTAGTGACATCAGGAGGCCCCGCTCACACCAGAGTTAAGCACGAGGTTGTGTGAAGTTGGTTGCAGAGATAGCCCTCTAATACCTTCCTAGAGTCATATATATTTATAGGGTTCTATTCGTATTTGGGGGTATTTCTAGTACCTTTACCTCCGTGAGAGGCCGTGCTTTCAATATTTTGGGCTTTGTTACCCTTCCCATATGGTGGACTGAAATTATGATTGTTCTCTTGTGCATTGGTTATATTGTGGTGACTCTTGTTGCTTGAGATAGGTAGCCACATAGGTTACTTCCATGGGTTATTCTATAGGTACCCTGAGCTAGATAAGGGTCGAAATACACACAAAATTTATGGAGGATTACCTCTTAGGGGGGATCTAACCAACTACACTGTTAAGCCCATAAGGGCCCTTATAATTGATTCTAATACCTCCAATATTTTGAAGGGAGTCTTAGGCCCCTTTTCAACCACTACATCTTGTTTGTGTGCATTGACCCTTTTTTCTTTATTTTTGCGTGATCTCTGATTATTAGTTGTCCCTAGGATTTGGTTTTATATCTCGATTTTTGATTCATCATGGAGCAAGACCACCCTCCTCGCAGGTCTCACCGTTTGTTGAAGTTACAACTGCATCTTGATTCTTTACCGAAGTTGCCTTCTAAAAGGCGTAAAGTTAATAAACGTGGTACATATATCTCCACCTCCTAGACTTGTGATAATCCAATTATGAGTACTAAGTCAAAATAGAACATCACATGGAATCTCGCGACTCTTATATCTTTTTTTATTAGTGGGATCCCTTCGAATCCTTCATCCTAGATGGTGGGGGTCTCGGAGATCCCTGCCTCTAGTGCTACCCAACCTATGGGTTCTACTTGACCCATAGGAAAGAACCCTTTCGTATCTATTTTTGGTACGCCAGGTCACAATTCTCAGTCAATGCCTTCGGTCTCTAATCCATTTTATTTTGGTATGCCCAACATGACGTCCCAACTCTCATCCTACATTATAGTGGCTAATGTGAATTCTAGTTTTGTACATGGAGGCATGAATCCTCTGTATTCTCCTCTCTCATTTGGTGGAGGCCATATAACCAAACAAATCCTATAGTTGGAGGTTGGCCTCCTCTTTCCTTTGGGCCTAATCCTAGTCTTAATGCTCTTGGATGGAGTGCTCAATCGGGCAGACAGTTCACTTCCTATATTTCATCCTTTATCCCCTATTCCTCCATGACGATTCTGCCAAATGAATTTATTATGGTGAAACCCCCTCTATTCTCTAGATTTCCATCAGGAGGGAATTAGTTTCACACTATGGGAAACCCCCATCCAGGAGCCCCTTCGGTTAGGGGAAACGTATATAACCTTCATCATGCCACTTTCGCGAGTATGGTGCCCATACAACCTTTTATGAATCAATTTGGAGGAGGAGATTATCCTACCGGATAGGGACATGGAATATACCAGAACCCTGGATGGCTTGCAATCCCTCAACCCCAATCTTTCCCGGGAGCATGGGCTTAGACGCCACAACCCCGACTCCCTTTTTGTTGGTTGTGGAGCCTAATTATATTCCTTATTCAAATATATTTTGTTTTCAGATGTGTTTATACCCCATGAAGTATTTACACCCCAGAAGTATGTACACTCTTCCACGCATGGGAGTGCAGAGGGGGGTTACCTTGTAAATGTATATTGTAATTTCATTGTAAATCTGGACCGTTCATTATAAGGTCGTAGATCTAACGGTAGAAATTATGATAGGGTTTTTTTCCCTAGAAGGCGACCCTCTGTTATGAGGGAAATGTATTGAGGATATGCATTATGGCGAATATTGTATTATGAGATAGGATACTGTAAGAGAAACAAGAGGAAGTTACAGCGGGTTTGTTGTAGGTTGTATCCCTTCATTTGTTGGATAATAATAAAGGAAGGACCTGGCAATTTCTCTGGTGGACGTAGACCACATTGGATGAACCATGTATATTTGTGTCTCTATTGTATTGTGTATCTTCTGTATTTTATTTCCGCATTTGTTTTATTTTATTGCTCCACGGTCCTGTTTTTATAACAACTGGTATCAGAGTGAAAGGTAACTCGCATGAAAGGAGGGTTCCTTCTTTGAGTGGGAGCAATGTCAGAAGATGAAAAGTTTAGGGTCGAAAAATTTAACAGCCAAACTACCAGTTATGGAAGATGCAGATGGAATATTATTTATATCAGAAGGATCTATTCCTACCATTGGGGGGAGTAGAAAAAAAGCCAACGGCTATGAAGGATGAAGAATGAGAGATTCTTGACAGAAAGGCTCTAGGAATGATACGACTGAGCCTGGCAGCATCGGTGGCTTTCAATATTTCGAAAGAAAAGACAACAAAGGCTTTGATGGATGCATTGGCTAAATTGTATGAAAAAACCTCGACGTCCAATAAGGTATTTCTAATGAAGAGATTATTTAATATGAAGATGTCAAAAGGTGGGTCTGTTGCAGATCATTTAAATGATTTTAATATGGTTACTAATAAACTAATTTCTGTAAAAGTGAACTTTGATGATGAGGTCAGGGCTCTTCTAATCTTGTGCTCATTGCCAGAAAGTTAGAAAAACTTGGTCATGGTTGTAAGTAACTCTGTCTCTAGTTCAAATACTTTAAAATTTGATGATGTTGTTGGTGTTATCCTTAGTGAGGAAATGCGACGGAAAATCACAGGTGAGACATCAAGTAATGCGTTGAACATGGAGAGCAGGAGAAGACAAATGGATAGAGGAAAGGGCTCAGGGAAATGTGAGAATTCTAGGAAGGGAAGATCCAAATCCATATTTGGAAAGATAGAGTGTTGGAATTGTGGGAAGAAAGGACATCTGAAGAAATTCTGCAGAGCTCCAAAGAAACAAAGAGATGGACAGCAGGAGAGAAATCAGGAAGCAAATGTAACAGGTGATGTGTTACAATATGCTTTGATTATTTCTGTAGATAATATTTCTGAGCCTTGGGTAGTAGATTCAGGGGCTTCATTTCATGCCACACCCCATAGGAAACATTTTCTAGATTATGTTTGAAGTGATTTTGGACAGGTTCATTTGGGTGATGATGCACCATGAAAAATTGTTGGAATGGGAAAGGCAAAAATAAAGCAACACAATGGAAACCAATGGTTGTTGAAAGAGGTAAGACATGTTCCAGATTTAAGGAAAAATCTAATTTCAACAGGGCAGTTGGAAAGTGAAGGTCGTATATCCATATTTACAGATAAGACGTAGAAGGTCATCAAAGGATCATTGGTGATAGCAAAAGGAGAGAAGGTAGGTACATTGTATTTATGTACTTGTAGTACTGACTCTTCTATCTCTTTAGTTTCTACAAGAGCGGATACAACATTGTAGCATCATAGGCTTGGAAACATGAGTGAGAAGGGGATGCAGATACCTCACAAAATAAATTTGTTTCCATATCTTAAACAAATTGATTTGGACTTCTGTGAGCATTGTGTTTATGGAAAACATAAGAGAATCATATTTCTCAGAGTCAGAAAAGAAAAGAAGAATGAAAGGTTAGAGCTTGTGCATACAGATGTATGGGCACCAACTCAGGTATCATCTCTTGGTGGATCTCGTTATTATGTTACTTTTATTGATTATGCAACTAGAAAAACTTGGGTTTATTGCATTTGGCAAAAATCTGATGTTTTTGATACTTTTAAGAAATGGAATGCTTTGGTTGAGAATGAGACAGGAAAATGTTTGAAGTGTCTCAGATCATATAATGGAGGTGAATATTGCAACAAGGAGTATGATTATTACTGTTCATACCATGGGATTCATAGAGAGAAGACAGTTCCAAGAACACCACAATAAAATGGTGTGTCAGAAAGGATGAACAGGACAATCATGGAGCGTGCAAGGAGCATGAGATTGCATGTTGGTTTTCCCTTATAGTTCTGGATAGATGTTGTAGATATTGTTTTTTACTTAATAAACATAGGACATTCAAGCTCTTTGGATTGTATAATTCCAAAGGAGGAATAGACAGGAAAAAAGGTAAACTATTCTTTTTTGAAGACTTTCTGTTGTGAAGAATTTGTCCATATTGATAAAGAAAATAGAAAAAAAATTGAGGCAAAATCTAAGAAGTGTACCTTTATTGGATACAATGTTAATGATTTTGGTTATCTCTTATGGGATTATGAAAATAAAAAAATCATTAGGAGTAGAGATGTCATATTCAATGAGAAGGTCATGTACAAAGATCAGTGGCAGGGAAAGAAACAGGAAAAAAAAAACAAGAATACAAAGTGCTTGATGAGATCACTGAAAAAGAAGTTCCAAAGGAACCAAAAAATCAAAATGTACAACAACAGGAGCAACAGGTACCTCAAACACCTACAAGTGTTGTTATAAAATATACCAGGTTAAGTATACCCCCTGAACGATACTCTCCTTCATTGTATTATTTATTGTTGACTGACTCTGGTGAACCATAATGTTATGAAGAGGCAATGCAGGTAGACACCAAAAATAAGTGGGAGCAAGGCATGAAAGAGGAAATGGATTCCTTGGAAAATAACCAGACTTGGGACTTGGTTCAGTTGCCTGTAGGAAAAAGACCATTGCAGAATAAATGGGTTTACAAGTTGAAGGAAGAAGATGGAGGAGAAAAGTGGTACAAGGCTAGACTTGTTGTAAATGGGTTTGCACAAAAGAAAGGTATAGATTTTGATGAAATATTTTCCGTTGTTGTTAAAATGGCTTTAATTAGGACTACTTTAAGTCTTGTGGCAGTAGAAGATTTGCATCTTGAACAATTAGATGTTAAAATAACTTTTCTCCATGGGGATTTGGAGGAAGATATTTATATGCAACAACCACATGGGTATGAGGTCTAAGGGAAGGATAATTTGGTATGCAGGTTGAAGAAGAGCTTGTATGGCCTAAATCAAGATCCAAGGTAGTGTTATTTGAAGTTTGATAAGTTTATGACATAGCAGGGTTATAGTAGATGTCATTATGATCACTGTTTTTATTTTAAAAGGCTAGAAAATGGAAGCTATATTATCTTTCTATTATATGTAGATGGCATGCTTGTTGCAGGGTCTAATATGCAGGATATAAATGTGCTCAAGACGAAATTAGCTAATTCATTTGCGATGAAGGATTTGGGTGCTGCAAAGAAAATCCTTGGTATGAGAATAACAAGAGACGGGAAAAATCGCAAATTGACATTGTCTCAGGGTGAGTACATAGAGAAGGTGTTAGAAAGTTTCAGAATGCAGAATGAAAAAACAGTTAGTACACCTTTGGCTATCCATTTCAAATTAACTAAGGAAATGTGTCCCAAGACACAAGAGGAGATAGAATACATGTCCAGGGTCCCTTATTCATCAACAGTTGGAAGCTTGATGTATGCAATGGTTTTCACAAGACCAGATATTGCACATGCAGTGGGAGTTGTGAGCAGGTATATGAATAATCTAGGTAAAGAACACTGGGAGGAAGTAAAGTGGATTCTCAGGTATTTGAGAGGTACTTCTACTCATGCATTATGTTTTGGAGGATCATACACTTTTCTACAGGGATATGTTGATTCAGATATGGCAGGTGATAAGGAAAATAGGAGGAGCACCACAGGGTATGTTTTTACTATAGGTGGAACAATAATAAGTTGTATTTTGAAACTGCAAAAGGTTGTTACACTTTCAACAACAGAGGCATAGTATGTTGTTGCTACATAGGCTATAAAAGAGATGATTTGGTTGCAGAGGTTTATGGAGGAATTGGGAAAGAAGCAGGAGAATAACAGTTTGTATTGTGACAATGAGAGTGTCATTAATCTTACAAATAACTGAGTCTTCCATTCAAAGACTAAGCATATACAATTGAGGTACCATTTCATACAATCTGTCTTGGAAGATGGACATTTGAAGTTGGAAAAGATACACACTAGCCAGAATCCTACAGACATGTTAACAAAGGGAGTAACCAGGGAGAAACTGAGTTCTTGCTCAGTTTCAGTTGGTCTTCAGGAATGAAGACGAATATGATAAATTTTCCAGGTCCAAGAAGGTTCAGAGTCCAACATATATAGTAGCAGTGGAGTTGTTGAGATCAATATCCAAGTGGGAGATGGTTGGTTGTGGAGCCTGATTATCTTCTTGATTTAGAGGTCTTTTGTTTTCAGTCATGTTAATACCCCATGAAGTATTTACACCCCAGAAGTATGTACACTCTTCCACGCAGGGAAGTACAAAGGGGGGTTACCCCCTCTACGGGGTCTGGGGGCGAAGCCCCCGAAGGAAAAATTTCCTTGTAAAAGTATATTGTAATTTCATTGTAAATCTGGACCATTCATTATAAGGTCGCAGATCTAATGGTAGAAATTATGTTAGGGTTTTTTCCCCTAGAAGGAAACCTTCTGTTATGAGGGAAATGTATTGCGGCTATGCATTATGGTGAATATTGTATTCTGAGATAGGAGACTGTGAGAGAAAGAAGAGGAATTTACAGCGGGTTTGTTGTATGTTGTATCCCTTCATTTGCTGGATAATAATAAAGGAAGGACCTTGCAATTTATTTGGTGGACATATCCCACACTGGGTGAACCACGTATATCTGTGTCTCTATTGTATTGTGTATCTTATGTATTTTATTTCTGCATTTGTTTTATTTTATTACTCCATGGTCCTGTTTTTCTAACATTTTTTGGGCATGATTAATCTATCATATTTTTCAAAATTAATGAATGACCCTATGCATCATGATCCATTATGGCCCCCCGTCCCCACCAAGCTTCCTTTGGACATTCCAAAATTTGAAGACAAGACTGGCGAGGATCTAGGTGATCATGTCACTACTTTTCATCTTTGGTGCTCATCTAACTCCATGAATGACAATTCTATTCGTTTGGGGCTATTTCAACTCACCCTCATGGGGGTTGCCACAAAATGGTACATTGCACTATGGGGGGAACATATGGAAACTTTAATAAGAGGGTTTTGGTATTTTTCAACCACTTCCAGTTGTCAGTTCGTTACAATGTCGACATAGAAAAAATTTCGGCCCTCCACTAAGATAAAGCCATGTATATATCAAACCATATCCAAGAGTGTCATAGATGGAAGAGATTGAGAAAATCCTACATTCTTCCAAATTTTATGTTGGAGTGGTTCCTTAAGTCCTTATTGCCTTTTATTTCGAAGGATGTCTCTACGTCCGAAGTAACATATGAGGAAGAATCTATTTTCAAATCCCAGCAATTGGACCTCATATATGCTCAATCTGTGATGTTGTATGAAATTATTCCTCACGTGTCGCAATCGAACTATGAACCTAAAAAAATATTGGGCCTCATGCCGATAGCATCATATGATCTGCAAATGCTAAGTCTATAGACTTGGTGACAAACTAGTTGAAAGATTTGTCTCTAAGCCAGTCTGTAGCAAGACAAGATTTAGCTTCGTCCTCCAATCCCACTCAGTCAGAAGATGAGCATTATGTACAGTCATCGGCTAACCCAAATGGTAACTAGAAACTAGCAGGGAATAAAAGGAAAGGACGAGGTAATAATCGTAAGGATGGGAAAAATAATATCAAATCCAAGGATGACACTAACAATGATAGATCGAATAATAATGTTAGTGAGGGAAAGAAAGAAAAATAGAAGGTCAATTTTCCTTGTAAACTTTGTAAATATGATCACCTTACCCACCTATGCCCCAAAATCAAGGAATCCTCAAGGCTCTTATTGCAATCACCTTCTGTCCTGAAAAATATGTTTATGCATAATCAACACATGGCCTCGGGGACCCCCAACACCGAAAATGTGTCGAACGGGATTCAAAACCACTTAGCACATGAAGGTGGTCGTCTCTGTGTGAATATGGTCAAGTCTTAGATTGATGTAGCCACTCTATCTTGTGATTACGGTTCTTCATAGAATGTTGTAGGCCTAGAGTCTCATCATCTTCCGGAAACACCCTTGCAGATAAAAAATTAGGAACCTCTGCCTCATATTATGAAAGGAGTACTAAAGCACTTTGCTCACAATTCTAATGCCAGAGCTACCCAAAACTATTCGATTGTTAAATATCTAGGCCAAACACCTTGTGCGATGTCAACTTTGGAGGTGCTCCAGATGTGTCCTTCATAGAGGAATTCCTTATGATCTGCATTAGGTGCTCTAGACCCATGTGGCTCGAAGTTTATCAAGTTTGATGTCACAGATGTTAGGCCTTGCTTATCTTACCACGTTTCCTTTAAAATCCATGTGGAGTACATGAAAATTACCATCAAATGCATTGTAATTGATGAAGTTGTTGTGATGTGCGTGATTTCCCTAACCTGTTGGAAAGACATTGGCTCTCCAACTCTATCCCAATCTATGACTATGTTGACATCATTTGATGGGCGTTTTTTTTGACCCCATGAAATTCTTCCCTATTTTTCGGTCCAGTTAGGTGGGAAGACAATAGAGGTTGATGTTGAGGTGGTTGATGCGCCCCTTGACTATAATTTACTACTAGGGCGTAATTGGACTTATGCCATGATAGTCGTCATGTTGTCTATTTTTTGTACTTTATGTTTTCCTCACGAAGGGAAAATATTGACGATTCATCAGTTGTCCTTTGTGCACTCTAGTCCTAATGCATCGGTTGGACCTTCGGTCCCTATGATCGACAATTCTCAGCAGGAAACTGAGGATATTGGTGTCAGAATGTATTCCTCTCTGATGGGTAGCTTTGATTTCATGGCACCAATTCACCATATTCATGCCATTTCCAATGAGTCTCCATCGTCGATGAGGTCCGTTCCTTTTCATACTTCATATTTCAACGATCCTTGGACCCTACCTTCCTCGACTATGTCATATGAAGGCCAGTCACACATTGGGATGGAAATTTCGTTGTCAGTGGAAGAAGTTGTGTATCAGTCGATTCTTGACGCTACTACTGACTCAGATCCTTCCTTCTCAGAGAAAAATGAGGTGGATCTTGTTCTAGAGCCCGTATTGGTCGTTCAATAATCTTGTTCACATGATTGACTCAATGATACTTTACCTTCATATGAAGCCATCTTTGAGGCCATGTATGGTCTTGATAAGCCTTGGGAAGATATGCATCATCGCTCTTATTTCCTCCTAGAACTTATTAAGATTGAACATGATGACTTTAGATTTACCTTGAATGAGATGGTCAGTCATGATGTGGTTCCATTAGATACTTATGGTTTTTATGTCGAAGGAAATATGATGAATATTTATCCTACTGTCACGATCGACATCTCTCATATTCCTAGCAAAATTGAGAAAATATATATCGGTGTGGATTATTCTCCTGAATAAATTTAGATATACATTGATCTCTTCAAAGATTTTCGTGATGTATTCGCTTGGTCGTATGAAGAGATACTATAGATCGACCCAATCATTATCGAACATGAGATTTAAACCTATCCGGATGCTAAACTTGTTCGACAACGTCTTAGAGATGTTAATCCTAGGAAGGCCCCTACTATTAGCGCAGAGGTAGAGAAGCTACTTAATGTTGGTTTCATATATCTGGTTCCCTTGACTGAATGGGTGTTCAACCCTATTCTTGTAAATAAAAATCAAGGAACCATCCACGTATGTATGGATTTTCAAGACCTGAATAAGACTTGTCCTAAAGATAACTTCCTGACTCCTTTCATTGACCAGGTTCTTGACGAGTGTTCAAGAAGCGAAGTGTTTTCTTTTATGGATGGATTTTCAGGGTATAATCAAATCCGAGGATCAACATAAGACATCATTTATTTGTCCTTGGGGTACTTTTTCATACTGGAAAATGTCTTTCGGCCTTAAAAATGTTGGATCAACCTTCCAACGTGCCATGACCTTTGATTTTCACAATCTCAAGCATATTGTAGAATCTTACTAAGATGAACTTGTTTCACACTCTCGCAAGAGAATAGATCACTCCGCTCACCTTCAATTAGCATTTGAGAGATGTTGTTACTATCACATTTGATTGAACCCTCACAAGTGCATTTTCTATGTTAGGTATGGCCGTCTTTTAGGATTCTTAGTGTCTGAGCATGGGATCATGGTAGATCGTATCAAGGTTTAGGAAATACTTCGATTACCTCCCCCACGTAACATTAGACAACTTCAAGGTTTACAGGGGAAGGCTAATTTCCTGCATCAGTTCATAGTGAACTATGCCAATTTAACTAAGGATTTCATGTGTCTTTTGAAAAAGGATACTCTGTTTATATGGGATGAGCGAGCCCATGAATCCTTTGATTCTCTTAAGAAATATTTGGTATCGACACCTATGTTGAAGCCTCCAGACTACAGTAGATAATATTTTCTTTATATCACCACATCTGAAGGGATGGTTGGTATGGTTCTAGTTCAGGAGGATGATGAGCTCCATGAGCACATTGTCTACTATCTCAGTCAAAACCTAGTCATTCATGAACTTAAATAATCTCACATAGAGAAACTAGCCTTGGTCGTCGTACATGCGGTTCAAAGATTACGACATTATATATTACTTTGAAAAACTACCATAGTTGTGGATATCAATCCATTTCAATACGTCCTCACTAGGTGTATCATAGGGGGGGGGAATACAATAAGTGGATTGTTATTTTGCAATAATTTGATCTCGATTTCGAGTTGATATTGGAAATCCCTCAACTAGATGAGGACATTTTTCATGACGATTCGTTCACGGATGAACATATCTTCCTTATCTCATATATGTACCCCTAGTATGGAGACAATCTAATTTATCTTCAAACTTGGATGCTACCCCAACATTTGTCAAGAGACGATCGACGATGTATACATCATCAAGCTAAAAACTACCTTATCATCGACGACATTGTGTATCATCGAGGAGTAGATAATATTTTACATCATTTCTTGATTGACGAGGAAGATGAGTTTATTCTAAATGAATGTCACAGTGGGGATTTTGGTGGTCATTTATATGGGCTTGCGACAACCCAAAACATACTGCGAGTTGATTATTTTTGGCCGTCATTTTTTAAATATTGTGTTCAAGCGGTCAAGAAGTCTCACCCTTGCTAGGTGTTCACTTGGAAAATTTTCTTGCATCTAACCCCTCTTCACCCAGTCGTCACCATCAATCCCTTCACTAAGTGGGGGGTATATTTTATGGAATGTAACCTAGCTTTGGCTGGGGGCACCAACATATTATTGTGGTCATGGATTACTTTACTAAATGGGCAGAGGCCATGTCTACTGTTAAATATAATGGTAATACTACAACATTCTTCGTATTCAAACAAATTATAGCCCAGTTCAGAATCCCAAGAGAGATTGTCACTGATCATGGCATTCATTTTCAAAATGAAATGATGAAAGAGTTAGCATCAAAACTAGGGTTTAAGCACGGTCATTCTTCCCCTTCTTATCCCCAGGAAAATGGACAAGTAGAGGCGGTGAATAAATCTCTCAAGACCATCTTGCAAAAAAATGTCATCCAAATTAAATATGACTAGCATTTGATGCTTTACCCTACACTTTGGGCATACCAAACCTCAGTAAATACTTCCACTGTTTTCTCTCCTTTTAAGTTAGTACATGGCGTGGAGTCGATTTTGTCAATTAAATGCGAAATCCCTTCCCTTAAGTTGGAAATTGAGTTCCTGCCTGAGACACATCATGAAGAACGCCTCGTACAACTGGAGCATCTCGATGAGAAGCGTCGAGATGCATCTATGAATATCGAAGAAAATAAATGATGTGTTAAGATTCAATATGATAAGTATGTATGTTCTCGGTAGTACGCTAAGGGTGACTTGGTTCTCCTTTATGACCAAGCCAAAGAAATTTTGGGGGCAAGCAAGTTCAACCCCATGTGGCACGGTCCTTATATCGTGTGATGTGTCTTAGAGAAAGGAGCCTATGAATTGAAAGATTATGAAGGGAATATGTTATATGAGCCCAAAAATGGGCTCTACCTTAAAAGGTATTACACTTGAGCCCCCAAGCTTGGGCGTGACCTTTTGTATACTAGTGTATCTTAGTGTATATACATCTTTTCCTTTGTGTCATCGGCTTACTTATCAAGTTTTCCCTTGGTTGGAAGATGTTAATGGAGTCTTCAGTTTACTTAGGCTTCGCAGATGGTGCCAGTAATCATACATGGAACATGGCTTCCACCGCTTGGGTCATTTACTCACCAGAGGGCCAACTGGTGTCTTTAGGTGGCATTCATCTAGAGTCATCAATGAATAATGTGGTTGAGTCTAGCGTTGTTTTAGAGCTATTACGCGACACCATTTCACATGGTTTTCGGTCTTTAGAGGTTCTCCTGGAATCCTAGTTATTTGTATGTCAGTTGAACGACAGTTACCGTGTGTGAGATCCTACTCTACTCCGACGATTCCTACAGGTGCAACTTTTGGAACGATACTTTGATTTTCTTACTTATAATCACATACCTAGATGTTCTAATCATGTATTTGATGCATATGCTAATTATATTTTATATTGGAATTTGTCACATAACTAAGTAAATAAAACACTTTTTTGCATGTACACATTGTAACATATATAAGCAAAGTTGAAGACAAAAACAAAATTATATTTCATCCTTTCGAATTCAAAAAATATCATGTCATTGTACAAAATGGGGCTCACCCCCTCAAAATACATATATGGATGATATATAATATGACCATGGCATCTACGCCTGTGGCTCCCAATGTGTATCATGATAGCACACTACGGTGTTTGTGAGATGCGGGAAGAGTCGCACCCACACATGGGTTACACCCACCACCTGTCATTGCATCTCCTCTGGCAGATCTTCCACTTGAGCCATAAGAATATTGTGTATCAATTGAGACAGATTCCCCTACACATTCTGCAACACTCTCTCTGTGTCTCCTCCCACTTTCTCATCTCCTTGGCCCTCCACCAATGTCGTGGGAATCCCTCTGGTCGTCGCGGACCTACATTTGTGTAACAAATCAATTGTTAATACTTGATACCATACAATTTCTTTTTTATTTATTTAAAAACACAAAAAAATAATATATATAAAAACATTTCTTACCAATTTCACTGTAGGCTGAACCTAGTGGAAAATGCATGTCTTGATCCCCTCTGTAGTTGATTCCACCTTAAGGGTAGTCGTCAATGGCTATGACTTGTCGACGCCAACAGAAAAATAACTCATCATTGTAGAAAGTTGACACCCTACCACCTCTTAGCCACCTCATCACATCGATCCACCATGACATGGATGGATTGTGATGTCCATGTGGAGTAATCTCCACTCTAGTGCTCAAGCCTGGAACCCTCTCAAAGAAAAAACTACAAAGAATGGATGCAAATCTGAAATTTCTCATTTTAGTCAGTAGTGAGGTACACCAGTCAGAAATAGTGGGTCTTAAACACTCCACCACATAGAACATGAGTGGCCTTCATTCCTAGTGAAACGAGGCTGACCCTGAAATCCATGTGAGTACAAGCACGACAATATTTAAGCTCAAGTTCTCGATCATCCTGATTGGGAGTTGGCTCCCTACTTTATTTGTACCTGCAACAAAGTGGGTGGCAATGTACTCCTCCATAGTAATACCACCCCATCCCCTTGAGCCTCGATATTCACTACCTTGCCTTGACAAGACAATCCTATGATGAAGTATATATCGTCCATTTAAATCTTGAATGGTTTCCCATCGAGGTTGAAGGACTCTATCTTCGGATCCCAATAGTTTACTAGAAACTGGAATAACGCCACTTGAGCCCTCGTTCCCTTAAAAGCCCAAAATTTATAAAGGCCACATCTCTTTAAATATTGTTGGGCCCTTACATCCCTTCCCACTGTTGCATCTATATCTTCATGCTCCCTCTCCCTCCATTCAATCACCATCCTGCAAAGAAGAAACCTTTTTTTCAGTTAAAACCTTTCAAAAATGTTGTTCACAGACTTGTACGTGGGGTAACTTGGTAACCGTCGCATATAGGGATTCATATATGCATGTAGGCTTCGCTTTTCCCACATATATGGGGTTGTATACGCGACTCGATGAACTAGCACTCATGTATGCCCTAGTTTCCATGTTACGCCCTCTAATACTAAAACATTGGGGCCTAAAATTAAAATTTAAACCATTGAAATTGAAGTAGAGGGGATGGGCACTTACTTGGTCCAGATGGTTGTTGATTATGTTGATTGTATCTCTCACAATCAACACTTGAAGATCGTGAGAAAAATAGCCTAAATGCACTATGTGGGTGAAAAACTCAAACGGTATGGTAAAATGGTCTATTTTTAGTATTAGTAGAATTTGTTTTACCGACTTCCTATAGTTTGTGCTAATTTTTGACCTTATGGACTAATAGTGTAGTGGAAATACTTGGTTTTTGGTGCTTTTGTCTAGGATATTTTGCAATTTCCAGCATCATACTTCCCGCTCATGCCTTTGGTGGGTATATTCTTTCACCGGCATTTGGGATAGGTTTTCACTCTGTTTTTCATTCTTGCATCATCCTATGACCATGATCCATACACCCTAGGTATGAACCCATTTATTAGCGATACATAACCTTCTTACTGCTACTATAAGTGTCGTTATTAAGTGGTATAGGTTTACCAAACATGGGTGCCCTAGTTAGAACCTTTGTGCCATTTGGTGCCCATGTAGAAATTATTCCATATGACTGGGATTTCCTTATAGTTTTGATATGACTTTGCGTTCGAATTCCATATTCTTACTCACAAGAATTATGACCTTTACCTATGGGACTCCCCCCAATTCTTGGTTAATCTCTTATCTGACACTCAAAAAAATGAAAATATTGTCGAGTGAACTTGTCTCTTTCACACTCGTTAAATGGATTTGAAAGGACGTCTATTTGGTATAAGTTTAACCCTTTTCTGAATCAAGTAGACTAATTACGAAAAAATAATACTCTAGTCACCAATGGCTAGAAGAGTTCTCATGGGTATTATTTTATACTTTTTCAAGCCTAGGGGACTAAATCTACGAAAAGGGCATACTTTGGAGTCAAGTTGTAGTCACATTCCATCATCCTTCTTGTAGTATTGAGCCTATTTCTAGCTCCCACTTTCTCATTATAAGCATCTAATCTCATAAATTTGCATCTCTAGCCAAGCAGATCCTTTTATATATCCTTTGTAGATTGATACCCTGTACCCTAAGAGGAAACATCCCCCCAAGTGTCCATGCCCCGCATGCAATTCCTTGCATTAAGCATAGGTATGTTCCACCATTTG
The DNA here is from genome assembly GCA_009831015.1 of Picea engelmannii. Lineage (NCBI taxonomy): Eukaryota > Viridiplantae > Streptophyta > Pinopsida > Pinales > Pinaceae > Picea > Picea engelmannii. The sequence continues at coordinate 71,228 of ML802222.1, read as the reverse complement.
GGGCTATTTCCTTACTTGCGACACTCATTTCCTCTCTTGTATCATAACATTTCTTTGCCTATAAAAAAATAGAAAAAATACATGCAGGAAAAGAATATTATCCCATATCGGTAGTAGTCGTGTCGCCTTTGAACAAAGATTTTTTTTTTTGAGTCTTCTTTCATCCAAAATTTTGGTTTAGCATGACCTTAGGAAGTTGAGCTTGTTACTTAGATTTTACTCCTATGAATGGTTATTCTTCTAGTCCCTATGGAAAGTTTGTTGATGCCTCCTGCATCATGAAGTTTTATCATCAAGTTTTTGTTTCTTGAGTTATCCATATGTCTCATGCTCTTGTTCAAAGGAAGTCTATAAGCATGTGTCGGCCATTTCTCAGAAGTCTTGACTTTGCATGTTGGTCATATCTCAATTTATCTCAGAGTCACATGAAGCTCTATTCCTACCATGCACCTTGGTCCTACTTTCATTATGGGTAGGTAACCTTGAACCCAACAGTTGAAATATTCACATTGGTCGTTGAATGGAGTGTTTCCCTTATGTTAGACAACAAGAAATCTAATCACACATTGGTATTCGTGCAGTTTCTTGGTTTCCATTATCCTTATTGGTGGTTTCCTCACCTTTGTCAGTATTTTTCCTTATTGGTTTTTATTCAGAGGGTCTCTTTCGTGCACTACTTGCATTTGGTGCATGCGAGGGACGCATAGGGTCATTGGTTCATGAACATACTATCTGTTCGATATCCTCCTAATCATCAAGATATTTCTTTGTACCTCATGTTGAATGATGAGATATGCCCTAATGCTCTCCTTTCAGTGGGTCTCCTTCCATCAACTTCAGCTCATATATTATGGAAATGAGACCTAGAGTCCTATGAGTACCTAGAGGCTTGCAGTCGTCAATGGCAGGTTCTCCCACCATCGACAGTTGGGAATACACCAATGTCTCATGATCGATGGATTCTTCAAGTGTTCGACCTCAACACCCTTATTCACACTTGTAGAATGTACTCGGTGCCTTGATACCTACTTTCATTATCGATAAGTTGTCTCTTGTTTGTTAACGGTATACCTTAATGATTGGTAATCAAACAAAGTCTCATTGTGTTCGACCTCAACTCCTCTATTCACATGATTTAGACTTGCATCTTCGAGGGATAGTGTAGAAGACCTCCAACTTACAATAGCAGCATTCCTAATATATTGTTTTCTTTCATTGAACCAATACCTATATGACTTCAGTGATCATGGGAGATAAGATTGTACTTCATTGTATACATATATATTCAAATTGATTTTGAGATTGGATTCCACTATGCCTTGTTCGTGACTATGACATCCTATGGCATATGTCCGCTTTGTATTTCCTATTCATGGCCATGAACAACTATTTGATATATTTCCACATGGTTCTGCAGTGTAATTCATATTGGCATCCGTGTGTAGAAAGTCATTATGGATTGTAATATTCTCATGAGTAACTAGTACTTCCAACTGAGTCTCCATTACTCCACTTATGAGAATTATAATTTATGTCAACCATCCCAGATACTCCTCTGACCTCACACATTAGGGGGCATCTGTTACAACAAATTTTGCCTCTCCATGCAACTTGCTTGGATGGCCTTTCCATTTCCCTATGTAGACTTGAAGTCCCCTTTTGTACCTTCCAAATCCAAAAAATCCCATTTTTCCACATATACACACCCTATCAGTTATGCAACAATCGTATACGCAGGTTGCCCCACTACATCCCTCTTACATTGGGTTTGGTGCTAAAAATTAAAAATAATGTCGGGTTTCCATGCCATGTCACGAGATCCATGATCTTCAACCTTCCATATACTAGAAATGCTCTGAATCATCCCTTTAGTTCCATTTGAAGGCTATAAATTGAGCCATATCCAAGCCTTGAGGGATTGAACAATTCAACTTTGAGAGTAAAGACACTCTAGAGAAATTTCACTTCATATTGAGTCTACATCCCTTTGTCCTTGAAAGTTTGAACTCCTTTTTCATCCCCCAAACTCTTCCTTCTTTGTGATGGAGAAAATCATTGACTCCTTTATATGAGTTTGCCTTTAGTGGAGGATTGAAGTGGTGGAGGCCCAGCTGGAGGGACTTAGTTTCTCGGTTCCGATATGTGTCGTTACATAATTTTTCATCTATGTATTTCTGTCGATTATTTTAATAGAAATACTCTTTTCTCATCCAATTGATATCTTTCAAATATTTGAATTATTATTCCATGGGCGTATTTTCCATGTATGTTAATGGATTATGCTAATCTATATGATAAAACTATACATTATCACTATATGTTTGTCTATCTTGGTTTTTGAGGACAAGTTGCAGGTATAAAGATTTGGGTTGTGTGCTCAACAATGGTCTTCATCGAATGTCCTGACGAGGTAGGCTCATAGCCTTTTCTTGTTAGCATTTCTTTTATATAGCATACTTGGGATTAGAGTTGATTTTTGTATTTCATTCCATCTGTTGTGGTTTACCCCTTTCCGTAGAAACATTTTGCTCATAACACTCGTGCTCTTCCTCAAACTTTGAGTAAATAATAATTTCATCCAAAAATACATTGACAAACGTATCAAAGTAATCTCTGAAAATCCATTCATTAAGCACATGAAAACAACTGGTGCATTCGACAACCTAAATGACATCATTGTAAACTTGTAATGCCCATACCTTATTCTGAAGGAAGTCTTAGTGATGTCCTCCTCTTTTATTCTCACTTGGTGATATCTAGATATGAGATCTATCTTCGAAAATACCCTTGAGCCTCTAAGTTGATCAAACAAGTCATTTATCCTTAGAAAAGGATACTTGTTCTTTAATGTTACTTTGTTCAACTTCCTGAATTCAATACAAAGTCTTAGGGTGCCATCCTTATTCTTCATAAACAAAACTGCCAGACCCCAAGGCAACACACTTGGGCATATATACCCCTTCTTCAGAAGCTCTTCAAGTTGCATCTACAACTCCTTCAGTTATGGGGTACTCATCCTGTAAGGAGTCTTGGATACAAGTGATTCTCTCGACATTAGATTAATAGAGAATTCAATATCTCTTTTCGGAGGCAATCCCGATATCTCTTTAAAGACATCCTCAAAATATTTTAGTACTACGTAGTCTTCTACACTTTCCACTTTATCCTTATGTGTCTCTTCCATGTGAGTTGTGAATACCTGACATCCTTTCCTGTAACGTTTCTTCGACTGCAATGCTGAAATTTCTATGATAATCATATCTCTTGGAATTCCTTGAACTGATCTCGAATTTCCTTTCTCATCCAGGAAAGTGAATTCCTTATTGTAACAATATAGGATAGCATGATTCTCATCCAACCAATCCATACCAATTAGGCAATCATACGATCATATAGGTATAACATTCAAATCATCTTTTGAGCACAGTCCATTCATCTTCAATGGACATGCCTTAACCATCTCATCGATTTTCCTTTTTGTTCTTGTAGCTAACTACACCAACCAAGTTTTCCCAGTTTACTTCTCGACAAATGGAATCTTTCAACCATCTTAGGGTCTAGATAACTATGACTAGATACTAAGTCTATTAAAATAGCAATGGGCTAGTCATTAATATTACCTTCCACCTCGATCATGTGTGACTAGAACTTAGCGTGCTTGTTATCCAGCACAGCGTAAATACTTGGCACATTTCTACCCATGCCCTCCACTCTCGCATCTTGTTGTACACTGTGTGAAGTCCTCTCTTTATCACCTCTTTGAGGAAAATCTTTGTGCATATGATTTCAGACACAACCCCAACACTGCATAAGTTTTTTCCATGACTTTTGTCCCACTGTTTCCGACATTATGGACTCCTGAAGAGTCTTATGTCCTTGTGCAGTATTTCTCAAAAAAAGTTGCTTAACTCCCTTCTTCCTCTATTCCATCTTACTTTTAATCTTGTCTTCCCAAACCTTTTAGAGAGTCGGTCTTCCCCTTTGTTGATCATAAAGACACTTAACTCTCTTTATGGTCTCTTCGAATGTTTTAGGGTCATCATATTGTACCTTGTCACTGATAAATGAGGGAAACACACTCAAATATCTATGAATATTCACTTGTTCATCCTTGATAAAAGGCACATGTTCAACAACACAAGTATTTCGACAGAGGACAAACACCTTCAGTAACCACTCACATAAACAGATCAAATATAAACACACCGATGTTTTCACATGGTAAAACCCCTACGGGGAAACATCCACGGCCCCAGCCAATGCGACCACTTGGAGTAGTTTATTAATGCAAAGAAAAAGATTACAGAGAGATTTTACAAGAGAGTTTCTCACAATCGATCATCGGCAAATGACCCTCCATGCTCTTTAAATAGAGATCATGGACCAATCGGGTGTTAAGCCATAGATCAATGGTTTTTAAGATCGAGGAGAGTATGAACTGTCGAATCACTCTATGTCGGGAACATATCGTGACCGTTGGATTTCCTAACTACAAATGCATACTAATGCATACTAAAGAAACACACTTTTACCTAACAACAAAATAGACCAAGTAGATCTTACTAACTCCTAAGTGTCTAAATATCCTAACATCCCCCCTTAAGAACAACTTGGGATAGGATTGAAGGATTTA
>ML802222.1:38910-59876 GCA_009831015.1 Picea engelmannii | reverse complement strand
AACACTGGTGTACTATGTATGTGTGTGATTGTTTATTTCTTACTGCTCATTATTGGATAATAATTCTACATTGATATAACATTTGAAGAAAAAGGATTACAATTACGCTATTACTGATTCACCCCCCCTCTCAGTAATACAACAAGAAAGACAGTACTTGTAGAATCCATATTAAATATGCAGATAATGTGGATTTAAAAACTGAAACTGATGATCTGGATGGAAATAGCTCGAAAAAGTATGTGGTTTTAAAAAAAGGGCACTGAAAATGGACTTCTAATGTTAGAGTTATGCCCTTTTAAAAAAAGGCACAATCGGTAACCAAATGACCACGTGATTGTGTAAGTTGCTTTATGAAGTGACCCACTTTTATAAAGAGAAGTGGAGATCACTTTTACAATGAAGTTACTTTATAATAGAAAAGTTGCATGCAAAATAAATAACTCTAAAATAAAATATTAAAGCTACTTATAGTGATTCACTTTTATACTTGAAGTGAAATACACTTTACAATTTTAGCTTGAACTTTTTCAAAAAAAGTAACAAAAGAGAGACTGGAACTCAAGACCTCTTACTTAATAAGGAAACTTTTAACCAAATGATCTAGCAAAACATATTGTAATGTTCAGAAGGAGGATTGGGGGTGTTGTTTTTGTTGTTGTTGTTGTTGTTGTTGTGCTAAAAAGAAAATATTTTCACACAAGAAAAAAAATTCGCTTCTCGATGACAACAAGGGTTAGATTTGTTGGAGAGCGTGCTAAAAATGACAACAAGGGTTAGATTTGTTGGAGAGCGTGCTAAAAAAAAAATCTTTTCACACAAGAAAAAAAATTCGCTTCTCGATGACAACAAGGGTTAGATCTCGGTTAGCTTACCCGGAAGATGCACCTTTTCCTATCTGTTTCTAATTTGACGAGATCACACAGGGCGCGGGGAAAAGAGAATACGTAGATCTAAAAGAGTAGCAACCCAGAAATAAATAAAACAAAACCGAAATAAAACCAAAATACTACTCTGCAAAAATTTAAAAAAATGCGTATTCAAGCTTTATACCTCTAGATCTAACTGTAATGGTCGTATCTTGGGAAAATGAAAACCTTTTCAAGTGAAACAAAAAGTGTTACTGACTGAAACAAGCGCTCCATACGCAATGGAACAGTCCTCTCAGCCTAGAAATGTACAAAAATGACATAAAGTGGAGATGAGGCAACTTGGAATCATGATCTCGATCTTCAACATGAGCGGGTCTTCAAACAAGCTATGATACCATGTTTGAAAACACAGGTATTCAAATAGAGGAAGAAAACCTTCAGTAACCACTCACATAACCAGATCAAATATCAACACATCGATGTTTTCACATGGTAAAACCCCTATGGGGAAACATCCACGGCCCCACCCAACGCGACCACTTGGAGCAGTTTATTAATGCAAAGAAAAAGATTACAGAGAGATTTTACAAGAGAGTTTCTCACAATCAATCATCGGCAAATGACCCTCCATGCTCTTTAAATAGAGATCATGGACCAATCGGGTGTTAAGCTATGGATCAATGGTCGTTAAGATCGAGGAGAGTATGAACTGTCAGATCACTGTATGTCAGGAACATATCATGACCGTCAAATTTCCTAACTACAAATGCATACTAATGCATACTAAAGAACCACACTTGAAATCACACTTTTACCTAATGACACAATAGACCAAGTAGATCTTACTAACTCCTAAGTGTCTAAATATCCTAACAGCACATAATTCAGCAATTCTAAAAATCTTCTATCGTACTCTTCAATCGTCTTGCTCCCAAGCTTGAGTTCAAAGAACTCCTTCATTTTCCTGTCATAGTACCACTTCGTTAAGTATTTCTTTTGGAAATACCTCTTGAACTTTGTCCAAGTCACTTTCTTCTCATTAATGTGTTTCACTTGCACATTGTTGGTGTGTGCATGCAGGAAGGTTCAAGACCTTGGGTTCAATGTAATTAGTCCAACAAAACCTTACAAATACAAGCCCTTTTGACATCACCTGCGAGCAGGGGAAGTCTCATCCAAGGTATCTTTATGGGGGTTGCAGGAACCAAGATTCTCCAGCAGTGAGGGAACGAAGGGAGACACACTCTTTCATGCCTAAAATATCCTCTCTTTCACTAGATCCTAGTTACTCTGACCTTATTTTGTACTTCTTTATGCATACCAGTCTATATTCTTATCAGTTAGTAGTTAAACATACAATTAGCGTTACTGTGCATGAATCTATCAACATTATCAGTAAAGATAAGCATTCATCATAGTTAAAGCAGGAATTAACATCATACAAATATGAATTAACATATTACAAACATGAGTAACCAATCCACAGTATAATTTGACACATAGTTATTATGGTTCACCCCCTCCTAGGCCATATCCACAAAGATTTTCTTCTTTATTATATTTAAGGCATTATGGTTGAACTCTACGCTGCAATAGGTGTTCACTATACACTCTTTTGTTTACAGTCATGGATCATGTGCATAGAATATCCTACAATGGTGCTTTTGTCTCTACTATTGTCGTTGCTCTCACCTCTCAACTTTGCAAATACTCACTCTCTAATTCCTCTTATGTTTTGGACTTCTCAACTTCTCTTCTCTTTTTTCTCGTTTATTCTCCTTTTCCTTAGGTTTTATTTCCATCTCATAATGATTTGGCTCCCACCCATGCTCGGCTGGTCACAACTCATTATGAGCTAGATACAACTCAGCTCGATTGGTTTTCCCATATTTTGAGGGATCTTGTTCCTTCCTGTCCCCCATCCCCTTCTCTTCTTTCTCACTTCATTCTTGATCCTCTTGATCTTCTTTATCTTTCACCTTTTATTCTCATTGTTCTCTATCCAACTTGTCTTCCCAACAAGCTCCCAACACTCACATGTGACTCATCCTGAGCCACTTAGGCATGTTGTGTCATGCTCTTCCATGCCTCAATTAATTTTTGGAGTTTCTCTTTTGTTGTCTGTATTTTTGTTGTGACTTCGACCTCCTTACTCGTAATTTATTCCATTTTCTATGTTGTCGAGTTATTTAATTTGGCCTTGGTGTTCTGTGCTACTAATGTTGTGTTGGTTTGCGTGGTAGCTAGTTCCTCTAGTACCCCAAGTGCCTCGTCCTATCACAGTCACAACTCCTGAGTAATATTTTCTTGTTCTTATTTTAGTTGTTCCACTGCAATGTGTTGTTTTTTTTAGCTAGCGATTTTGTCATCATTTCGGTTGGTGGGAGGGTGTTTGTGCACTCAGTGGCTTGGATCTCTTGTTCCTACGCAACCCTTATTTTCTCGTCCAGTGCTTGCAGCTCTGAGGTGTTCATCATCTCTTTCCACATGCACGTGCCTTATTCACATATATTGATACACTCATGTTCTAAGATTTTAATCTTCACCATAGTTGTTTGTGTTATCCTTTCCCTTTGCACTCTTTCTTCCTGTGGTGTCCCCGGTGTTGCATTTGAATCTATCTTTGTGTCCTTCCTTCAAAGTTCTTTAATGACCTCGCTAATATTTCTGACTTGTTCTTCTATCATGGCTTCTACCACCATTGGTACTTCTGGTACTTCCTTATATAATTGTTTTATCGTTGCTTGAATTTTTTGTGCCCCTTGCTTGACTTCCTCCTTTTCCTTCAATATTTCTTCGTCCTTTTCCTATACTTCATTATTTTCCTACTCGGATTTCTTGGATTTATCTTCTTCTTCAATATTTCCTTCTGTGGATATATTGGCCTTCTCTTCAGCTTCAAGATTATCCCTCTTGGCTTCCTCTTCCTCGTTGTCTTCTTTTCTTTTTTCCTTTTCTGTGAATTCTACTCATTGTTATACTAAGCACTTTTCTTGTAGTGTAGTGTTGTATAGTCTCTGCAATTCCACCTTCTCTTATTTTGTCTTTTCCAACTCCTTGGTTGCATTATCTACCCAACACCAGATTTCTTGTGTGATCCCTTTTTTCAAGTCTTGTAACACTTTTGTATTCATCTGGGATACGGCTAAATCCATGTGACTTAGTCCCTATAATCGCTCTTGAATTTTGGGGTTGGGTAGCCCGACTATCCCTACTGTAACTTTGATTACTTTGCGTGGTGTGGTCACCTAAACCAACCCTGCAGTCTATATGACTTCTGTCAAACCTGATTGGCCTACACCTAGTCCTTACGCAAGTGTTAATTGCATTGTCTCTAGGATCTTTTGGATTACCCCTATGTGTTCATGTATTACTTCATGTTTATTTTTAAATACCTCGATTACCCCTTCTTCTAACCTGTGTTGCGTCCTACTGCTTGTTGTGGCCATCATCTGCTGGAGTGCTACTAGTTGATCCTACATCTCATTATCGTGTGCTTCTTGCTTCTTAGTTGCTTTCTCCCAAATCACCTCTGCGGTTTTGTCCATTTGTTGGCCAAGTATTTCCATGTCTCCTCTAGTTAATATGTAGAATGGAGGTGGTAGTCTTTGTGCCTTAGTTTTCTTGTGTGATCTCCCTACTTTTGTTTCTCCTGTTTCCTTTCTTTTCATTCACGTTCATGTTCCTATTGGTGGATCTTTTCCTTGTGTGTCCCCTAGCTCTTCGGAGTTGTTTTCACATTCCTCATCTTCATCTGATGGGTCTTCCCTATCTATTAGGTTCTTTCTCTCCTTCCCCTGTGTCTTACCTTGGCCCTAGGTGCCCTTGTTCATATCCTTGTACCCACCAGTAAGTTTTGAGCCCACTTCCTCTTATATCACCCTATAGATCATTTGCATCCATTGTTGTTTTGGGTCCTTCACAGCTTGTACATACATGTGGTGCATGTCGGCTCTAAACTGTGTGATGCCTTCATATGTTGCTATTGTGTCTATTGGAATGTGTGGTGTGCGTGTGTGTGTCAATATCTGTGTGATATAGTATAATTAGGTAAAGAATACTATGTTTGTCTTGATTTGTCTCCTCTCCAGTTTTGTGTGCCATAAGTTGGTATACCTGCAAGCTAAGGTGTGACTACCTGATGTGCGCATGGACTGGTAATATGTCGGTTCTTTCCATCCAACTAGTGAAACCAGTATTAAAAACCATGCCTAATGGAAATCAGTTCCCTTTTCTTGGGCCTCGATGCAATCTTGTAAAAACTAGTTCCTAAGAAAATTGGCCCAGTTCATTTGGATCCCTTCTACACATTTCTTCGTGGTGGAAATTATTGCAGTCAGTACTTCGTCTCTGGGACATTTTCACATCAGTTTGTATGTCAGTACCTTTTCTGCAAACCTTACCTTTTTATTACTGATATGTTGGACATACAATCCCCTCTTTCGCCTTACTGTGCCGAATTTTTCTTTCGTTTCCTCTGAAAGTGCTCATTCTCTCGCCTTGGTGAATAACGCACCTGGATCTTCTCCTGTTTGGGGTAGTCCTGTAATTTTGGCAATCAAAGCAGTGGTAATCTCTATTGGTTGGTTGAGCCAGATTTTACCATGGTGAACATAGGTGATCAACATCTTCACACATGCATTGATATCTATACTTTTCCTGAAAAGTGGGATTTCTAGCATGTTCATTATTCCTGCCCTGTCTAGCCCAATGCCCATTCCTATGGCTTGATTACAATTGCTCATGTTTCTTGGACTGTCGTGGCACATAGGTTCTGGTCCCTTTCCAACTCTGGGAACTTCTGAGCATCTGTAATTTTGTGATCCATATACTTTAGGTTGGCAATTTTCCCCAGTAACTCTTCGTCGCTACTCATGCCAGTTGAGACTGGTGCCATCGACATTGGATACTTTACATTGGCTTGAATTTGGACGTGTGGTGCATTTCTCCTTCATGGTGGTAGGTAATCTCTATGAATTTTTTTATGTGGTGATGGGGTCGAGACTCCGACCACTTCTTCAACCTCTGGTATTTCCATTGGTTTCTTTTCTTATTTCCTTGTTGTTGTCAATGGCTCTCCCACCTTCAGTGGTGTCATTCCTTATCTATGAACAGTTTTCAGCTATGTGAGGACCTTCCTTGTGGTCACCTATCATTCGCCTCTATTTATCTTAACTCTTTTATCCTAGTCATTCTGGTTCGCTTCTATGTCAACTTTTTCTTGCATGCAACACTAGTGTCCCTTCCTTGACTTAATGTGGTTCTTATGCCTGTGTGAAAACTGGGCCTGTATCATCCAGCCTTAATTGTTGTGCCTAGTATGCCATCAGTAGGCCATAGGGTTGTATTAATGCAGTTTATCTGATCGAATATGTCCGAAAATCCTAGCCTATCCTGCCAATATGTCTTGATTTTTGGTGGTTGTTGCCATTTATGGCCCCACTGCAGCTTTATGAATTGTCATTACTGCTAACCATCGGTTTTGTCCCTGTTATCTTTTTAATGGTCTTTTTTTCGGTGGACTGTGCGGACTACTATTCCATTACTCTTCTTCTGAAATAATATTAGTACCCAATCCACTAATCCCCTCTTCCAATTAGACAAATCTCCTCTTTGGCATCCTCTGGGTGCTCCTGCTTCATGTCACCTCACTAATTTTCACCTCAGGCCTCCCCTTGGTCATGCAAAACTTCCTAACCTCCTTACCGACCTTTGAGGTAATTTTCTTAAAAGTGCAACCCTAGAGGCACTTGTGACGATTGATGTTATACGCATATTTGTTTGCTCACGTGCGCTAGGTTTACTTTCTTTATCCCTTCTTATAGGACCTTCCTTCTACTGTTCTCTCTACTCTTGTTCATCTTTGGTCACCCTGTAACATGTGTGCAGAGCTTGGTTTATTTGTGTTTTTTCCCCCTAGTGTCATCGTTCCATTCGTTGAGAAACTGTTCTTGACAACTGCACCACAAATGAACCTTCACTCAATAATTGTGCTCATTTGGTACATGCATGCCTAACTATTCATGATGACATCGCTCTCTGCAACATTTTGTTGTTACCACCTTCTCTCTAAGTGGGTGATATTTGATCATTTTCATATCTCAATGGATGTTGGCCCCTTTAGTGAATTCACCCCTTTATAATAAATGTGAGTTGTAGTTATGGCCTTCACATGCTATTCCATGGTCTTATCGTGTTGTACTCCTCATATAGGTTGTCATGTTGGTGAATCGTTTGACATGTTGTGGCAGGATTCTTCCAAGTGTGTAAATCATTTTTTGCACCTTCATTGATAGTGAACAATTGTCATAGTGGTTCTGCAATACCCCAGGTAGTATGTCTATTTCTTGTTAATGATATTGGCTTTCCATGGCTCCTTCGTCGTACAGGGTCGGTATGTGTCCATTTAACTTATGTTAGTTTCGTCTAATTTTCACACGAATTTTCCATGTATGGCAACGTGCCTTTTGCTTAACTTGTGATGTCGTGTCATGATGATATATCTCATTTTTTTGCGTCATTCATCATGTCTTGTGTAAGTATTCTATTTCTTCTCTTCTATTGCACATGTAGTCTCTTTTTTCTCTCATTTTTCCTTGTTATGTCTCCTTTTCTCATGGGCCTACATTATCTATTGGGCATATTTTCTCCTACACCATCATGGGGCTTGTCCTTATCCATATTTAATTGTCATTACCTTCTTGTTTGTACTTGATATCTATCACGTCACGTGGCATGGTGTCATGACTATCGCCTCCTTGACCATTTTTGCGTCAAATTTTCCTAGTTGGTGTAGTTCCCCCTACCTGCGCAGTTTCTGTTTTCAGTCTATCCGGTTGCGGTCTCTGTATTTATAGTTTAGCATAAAGATTAATATGGATTCTCATTTCTCCTAGCTTGCTAGTGATCCCCTTCATTTCTAATAAATTTCTCAGTAATAAGTCTTGGTACTCACCCAGTAATTCGACTATTTTTTCTACGGTTTCATCATCCTAGTAGTCTCCTATTTGCACCAAATTTGGATTTTCCTGTTTCCTAATATTAAATTTACATGTCTTGACTAGATGCACATATGTTTTAGATTCAAGCTCTAGGCCCTCTACTAGTCATTCTCCCTTTTTTTCATGTACCTGAACATTTTAGGGATCTTCGTCGTCCTGAACCTCTTGGGTCACATTATAGCATTCAAGTAATTTATGGGTTGTCATAGAAACAATATGTGCACTGCATATATGTATTACTTATGTCTGTTCTTCTTCGTTGCATATAGATCTTACTTCCATATGTTCTTCTTCATTGAATATTTTTTGTTTGATTTTATGAAGTGTTGTACATATCAGGGGTGGCTTATGCTGAAATGTAATTGTTTCTTTGAACCTTTGATTTATGTAACTCCACTTGGTTGTGGCTCTGTGCACTTTCACTTCTAAATACTAATTTTTTGGTATTGTCATGAGAGTATGAATGAACATGTGCATCCATTCCTCCTTGGGAACTATATTCCACTGGTTTTTGCAGTCCACAATATTCTATGTTGGGTTTCCTTCTACGGTATATTTATGCATCATGTCTCCTTCTCTAGTATTAAATCTTGTATGGATTAGTCTCCTACATTATTTCCAGTCTTTGATGCTTCCTTTGTGTGTTTCCCACCACCTGTTTGGAATATCTTTTAGCACTGCATCCATTGCTATCATCTTATGTTGCTCTGGTACATGTGCCTCAAATTTCGGTACGAAAGTTGTTATATCTGTCAAGTTATCATACTTGGGCGGGTTGCACAATTCTATTCCAATCCATTGTAATGACCATGTCATGTGTGTGCATTGTTGTATTGAGACTTCATGCATCCTCTACTACTAGTTCTCCAGCCCTGCTTTTGAGTCTGATGTACACGAACCAATGCTTCACAAATTTAGTGTGTCGTATGCGGTGGGATTAAAATAATCATCCATTCTTGTAGTCATGTTGTATAGTTGATCGATTTCATCGCCCCGCATTGGTTCTATGTACTGTCTTCCTTCTTTTGGGTCTAAGGGTGAAATTACTTTCAGGTCTCTGACTTCAAATATCATCTCGTGCCTTTTCAAGTTGATTATATATTGGTTATCAAATTCCTATTCTAGTCCCATTAACGTTGGATATGTTGTCGTCCACAATCTCGATAACTTCAAAATCTGTGACATTGCACACTCCATCTATATTCACAGGTATTCATGTTAGTCTGCCAATAGGAACTATTTCATACTTATTTTCTAGTCTCAACTGGATGGGTGACCATGATAAATTTGGTTTTCCCATCATCTCCCATTTTTTCTTAGGTCTCACGTTCACATCAGACCCTAAGTCCAAGATCACATTATCTATGTCGTATTCTCCAATCTAGACGTTGAACCTAAATTCTATGTTGGTTCATTTCTTTCACAATAGGTGGTTCACTATTGTACTTTCAGTAGGTACTGCCTTTCCTTGAGAAAGGTGATAGATCATAGAGCATAATGTATTCAATTCATTTTCATCTTCGACCAATTCAAGGCAACTTTGCAAAAAATTTCCTAAAGTGTTTACCTTCTCCAGTGATTCTTTGGTCCTGATTTGGTCCTCAGTGGGATGCATATCCCCCATAGGTGGCATCATTGATGTGGACATTATCCATTCCTATTGCATGAGTTATTTCCTTTCTTGTTTGTACGACTTTTTCTCTTCTTATGGGTCAAATTATAGTGTAGTTGCTTTTGATTGATTTACCCACTACTCCATTGATTTCTTTGTGTTGGTTGCATCCATACCTGTTTTGGCTCCTCTGCGTGTAATGACTGTTATTTTGGGTCCTTCATCCCATATTTTAGTGTATATATTTTGAATATTCAGGTTTTGGTTATGATTCCCTCTAGCCTACCATTTTTCTAGCAGTTGTGGGCAATCCTCTGTCAAATGTTCTAACACCCAATAGTAAGTACATGTTTTCCAGGGATTTGGGAAATCCCGCACTAAGTGTCATGGTTGGTTACAGTTATAACATACTATGGGCCCTCTTCCACATTTCCCAAAGTTTGTTCGACCTCGCCCCCTACCGAATCCTCCTCAGTTTCCTTGATTGAATCCTCTTTAAGTGTTAGATTTCCCTCCTCCTTATGTTGCAACATTCTCCTCCTGAATCTTGTACATGGTTTCCGTGCGCTCCCTTATTAAATAAAACGTACAAAAATATTTTTCTTCATGGCCCACTCATTTGAAAAAGCTACAGATTAAGCTCCTTAGGGTATGATGATATTTTCGTAATAGCTGGCACTCATGGGGGTGATGTCCCCCCTTCTTACATATCTCACAGTATCCTCCTCCTGGTAGCGGGTTTGGCACTCTAGCTATTAAGTATTGTGCAAGGGTTGTACATTCATATTTGTGGTGATCTTACGTACTGCATTTGGTGCACCATATCTATTCCCATTTCTCTTTCCCCTCTATAATTTCTTCTAGATGAATTTTTAAGGCCGCTAGTTGGTTTTGTATTTTCTCCATTCCGCTATTCTCTCCGACCAGAGAGGCTTCCAATTTCATAGCAATTTACAATTCCTCGGACTAAGATGTAACCTTTTGTTGTATTAAAGGAATATGGATGTGATGTAACAAGCCTTCAATGAACCACTCTCTATGTTGTTGATCAAGTATTTGAAACGTTAACCTCCCCATCACATATTTGAACCTCTCGTCGAACTCCCATACTGGCTTAGTCTGCACTTTCTTTATTTCCTTGAGCTCCGTAATATATTAGGATTCCAATTTCTGTTTTTTGAATTCCTTTAACAGAGCCTGTGTAATCTCTGCCAAATTTCTCATTTGGCCTAGCGATGTCGTACTCTGCAACTTCATGTACCATATGAGTGTGTGGCCTCTAAATGTTTTCACCAGCTACGTGATCTTTGCACCATCATCGTGGACACTCTTTGCAGGCCAATTGGTTTCACATACGAACAAATGTTTCTCTAGATCCTCAGATCCAATTCCTTTGAACTCAGGTAATCTCAGTGTATTATCTACTCCTGCCATGTTGTTAGGTGTAGGACCCCTTCCTAGTGATGTTGGTTGAGTCTGACTACATGTACCACTATCACTTCTCTGGCTATTGTTTCTCTGACTTCCCATACTGACTACAAATTCTCTATAAATATCTTCGAATGTTGTCTTATATTCAAGTGACTCCCAAGAGGTTGTTTTTTTGAACCAGGACTTGTCTCAGACAGGACTTGCTGGTTCTTCTATGACTGGACTGAATGGGAAATCTTTCTCTTCTCCCTCTATCTATTGTACTTCGATGATATGGATGTATGCATGATGTTTCGAGTACTCACTACGCTACTCTCTCTCCTCCATCGCAGTTCTCAACTTCTTGTACCTTCTCCCACTGCGTAAAACTCCAAATTCACCTGCTCTTTCTGATATCCATTCTTCTTTATCTTGCATTCTCAGTCATCCTTTCCTCTGTCCATTTTCCTACTCTCAAATCAAATCATGGTCAACAAACCCCAGTCCCTCGTCATCACTTCTTTGTCGCATAGCAACATTTTTATCCAGGTAGCTAACGAACTTATGAATCTTCCTCACATACCTTTAAAGAAGTCTCTTTCTGCAACACTGTAATCCTCAGTACAATCTATGGAAAATTTTGTTACGTAGCCTCCCAAGATACTATCGAACTAAAATTCCATTGTGTGGGATGTCTTATTGTCTACTACTGCCACTTGTCTCACTAGTTCAGGAGTCCAGTTCTTTGGCACAACTAGTCTATGTCTACCAGTATTTTCCATAAATATTTACAGACATTCTACTAAAATATTAGGAAACTCACCAAAAAATACCTCATGCAATTTTTCATACACATACCTTTGCATCCATTGCTTATTCTTTAAGCGAGGATTCTTATTCTCCTTCTATGTGAATTCTCATTATTTTTATTCCAACCATTCGGTTATTTCTTTCCTCTTCTATCTCCAAAACATTCCCTTTCTTTCATATTACGGGTCCCAAAAACAGAACCATTTTTTGGCACATGCATGTGGGAAGGTTCAAGACCCTGGATTCAATGTAACTAGTCCAAAAAAAACCTACAGAAACTGGCCCTTTCGGCATCACCTATGAGAAGGCAAAGTCTCTCCCAAGATATCTTTATGGGGACTAAAGAACCAAGATTCTACAGTGTTGAGGGAACGAAGGGAGACACACTCTATCATACCTAAAAGATCCTCTCATGCATTATATCCTAGTTACTCTGACCTTGTTACGTACTTCTTTATGCATACTAGTCTATATTCTTATCACTCAACAATTAAACATACAATTAACGTTATTGTACATGAATCTATCAACATTATCAATAAAGATAAGCATTCATCATAGTAAAAGCAGGAATTAACTTCATACATATATGAATTAACATATTACAAACATGAGTAACCAATCCACAACATAATTTGAAATAGAGTTATCATGGTTCACCCCCTCCTGGGCTACGTCCACAAATATTTTCTTATTCATTATATTTAAGGCATTTTGGTTGCGCTTTGTGCTACAATAGGTGTTCACTATACATTATTTTGTTTAAATTAATTGATTATGTACATAGAATATCCTACAATCGTACTTCTATCTATGCTACTGTCACTTCTCTCACCTCTGAACTTCGCAACTACCCACTCTCTAATTCCTCTTATGTTCTAGACTTCTCAACATCGCTTCTCTTTTTCCTCTTTTGTTCTCCTTTTCCTCAAGTTTTTTTGCCAGCTCATAATGAGTTGGCTCCCAACCATGCTCTTCTGGTGACAACTCATTATGAGCTGGATACAACTCATGCTCGACTGGTTTTCTCAGATTTTGTGGGATCTTGTTCCTTCATGTCCCCCATCCCCTTCTCTTCCTTCTCTCTTCATTATTGATCCTATTGATATTATTGATCTTGCACCTTTTCTTTGTGCATTGTTTCTTCTCGTTTTTCTCTATCCAACCTGCCTTCCCAACACACATTTTGATCCCACCACATTGATGCATTTCCTTTTAACTAATAGATAGAAATTCTCCCTTCTACCTGCACATAATAGTTATGCAAATGGAAGTAATTTGTCATACTCAAAAACCATGTCTCTCCATCTTCGTCTTTCTTGTGCTCACCATCAAAGGTAGGAGGCTTGATCTTGTTCATTTCCCCCTGTATCTCACCCACCCCAATCCTTGTCTTATGCTTTCTGACAAGAGATGGACTTGAACTATTGCATGCTTTCCTGAAATAATGCTTACTAGCACCTCTTTCTTCTCGTCTTTTCTCATCACAAGACCTGTGAATTCTTGATCTACTCATCTATGTATCCTTGTCCATATTTTTTTCTATCCTATCTAGAATTTGCATCAATTTGACATTGAATTCATATTGTTGTTCCCTAGATCTCATAAGCCTTTCATTATCAACCTTATAAATCTGAACATCTTTCTGCAATACTTTTATAGTTTCTACTAAGTTCAAGTGCTCCTCCTTGGATTATGTACCATTGGCACCCAAACCGATATATAGATATGCAAATTCATCATTAGGAATATAAGACCTCTATGCATCTTCCATGCTTTTAAACTTATGCACTGACTCTATCTTGCTCTATTCACTGAAAATTCTACAAAATGTGCAAGAAAATAAGATTTGTTAGATGGTTTCATGAAACAACTATATGAAAACTTTGTACCATTTTTTTAGAATCATTTCACTTTGATTTCTTGGATGATTTTAACATCCCAAACTCTAGTGCGCACACTCGCACATCACTGTCTTTGTACGCATCACAACTCTATACAGTGCATCAATGATTTTCTACGCAAACTGAACTTTGTACTGTGTGGTACCAATACTTATCACACACATATATTCACGCTAATATATGTCCCATACAAGTCCAATGTTGAACCAATGGGATCTGATACCAGAATGTAACGTACCCAGTCTCCCACTAAGTCTTATTACCACCTTAACCTGAACTTCTATAGCTCCAAATCAACTCAATTGTAACATCCCCAGCATACTACTAAGCAATGTTACTCTGATAATTTCAGTACCTATATTATACTCTAACACAAGTCCACGTAGTATTACTTGAGACAACTCACTCATCCCAATCTTGAGTCATGCCACACAACTTGTAACAACAAAATAAACATTATCTTTTCGATACAACTTTAAGCAGTGGAATTAAATCAGAGACTGCATGCACTAGCATGCTAATCACACAACATAATTTCACACACAACCATTTAAGCATCATGTGCCACTTATGATTTCACCATGTGCGGGGTCTATATCCTTAACTTGCACATGTGTATTCCAACCCCTTGATACACACAAGCTACAATCATCTGCACCTATCCACTCAATCCTCTTCTTGATGGCTCATAACCAAAATCATAAGGTTAAACTTATCAAGTGAGTTTACCATCAACTAACATACTCATACAAAACTTCAAGTAAAGGATAAAAACACCCTATTTATATGAGCAAGCAACAAATGATAGAATAACAGTAAATAGTTATATGCAACAACATACAAGAATTATCTTATGCCAAACATATACAAAATCCATGAAATAACCAAGACAAATACATAAAGGGACACTTATCTTAAATTAAAGTCACCAATTGTGGCCTTGAATTAGATGTTCCTCCCAGCCATAGAAGTTGTTTCTCATAAGGTTTTAGAAACATGTCACCCCTGAGTTGGGGCTCAACTCCACCAGGGAAAAAAGGTTTCCTAGAAATAAGCTATGGGCTGAAACTCAATAGAATCGCCCAATCCTAAGTGCCCACTCCTACATTTATCACATACTCCCTCATTCCCCACGCACTTTTCACACCCAAGGAAGTGTGCCTTTTCTCTTCTCACTAGTCCTTCGGTTTCCCCACGTCCCTTCCCAAGTTTACTAGCAACAGGTCAGATAGGAAGTCTTTGATCCCTGTGACTAATGCTCAACACACCAGGGAACAATTCTCAAGAAAACTATCTCTTGGAGAGTATGCCCATGAGTCTAACAACCACTCCACAATAGTTATTCTCTCACCTAGAGAGATTTCTCAGAGTCTTTCAACCCGACTCTTCGACAGTGAAACTTTGTATACAACTCCCACCACTCCCTACAAGCTTCTATGTGCATATAAGGTAATAATAAAATTTTCTATACATTCTGACCCCCTTCTGCTCACGAGATCCTGCAACATGAGTAATAAGGTAATAATTCAATAATTCCCCAAATACACTAAGGCCAGCAATATATATTTCATGCCTTTCACTTGACACTTGTCACCTTAAAAAGCAACTTTAAGCCACTTGATGACCAGTTTCCTACCTCCGGGAACTTAGGATAAAATAATAATATATCTGACATTACACTTTTCCCAGAAATATTATAAAATATTCCCTAAGACTTACAACTCACCCCCTTTTCCCTTTTTCGGTGGAGTAGGCCCCCCCATATCTTTTCATCTGAGTCACTTAGCATGCAGTGATGCAATATTATATTAATAATCATGATTATATTTACATGGATAAGCGTGTTGGCCTATTTGCATCCAATATCACCAACCTCATAATCACATGGGCTCTCCAACCTCCATACATATCCATTTATTCTCGTGCACTAAACCAAGTGCATGCAACATAGTGCAATGTGCCCACTTACCCAGGGGCACTCAACACACAAAATGTGTGCACCTTGTCTTTATAGTAGATCTTTGTGCACTTACTTAGATGCACGCAACACCAAAACCAGGTGTCCTTGGCTCACCAGCATACATGTACAATCACAAAGGGCTCTGGATCAGGGACACTACACTCGTCAACCTTTGTGTCACGTCATGCCAGTTGGACATTCAAATTTGAATCTCATTGCAAAAGGGAATTTTGAGTTTCTTTGGATCTCAAATTGTTGGATGTGGCAAGGTTCCTAGTTAAGGTTCCACATCTGGATCTGGACCCTTGCGTTAAGTGTTGTTTTATAGAAATTCAAATACCCAAATTTTCATATGTGTAGAAGGATCTGAATACCCAAAATATTTGTATATTCAGAACCCATAATTTTGCATAAAGGGAATTTAAAGGAAATCCGTATTTTCAGATTTTTGGATCTCATTTGATTCTGTGTTTAGGTTCTATCAGTTAGCATGGGAGGTATTCCCATTGTGTATTGGCCCGAAGTAGGCCACATCAAATAATACGTGTCCCACCATGTCAGGATCTGAGTCATGCCTCATCATTTGGCATGTGCGACAAGAATCCTCGTGGGTGCCATGTGGACATGAGGAGGTTTTGGAAGGAGAAACCCTAGAAACATTAAGAGGCCATATCTTTCAATATCAAACTCAGATTTTAGCCTGATTTCAAGCATTGGAAAGCTCTCGAGGAGTGGATTTGTGTTGTGAGATAGGAAATTGGATTTAGAGTGACTTATAAGAAATTTGATTTAGAGGAAAGAACTGAGAAATTTGTATGCCCCATTTCCCTAATGTTGTTTAGGGGAACGGGTGTGTTACAACATGTATCAACCAAAATGATTTGATGTGAAAGGCCAAGAACACAAGGTATGCAAGCTCATCAAGTCTTTGTATGGCCTAAAGCAAGCACCTTATGCATGGTATGAAAAATTACTTGAGCATATTTTGAAGATCAATTCCAAGAATTTTAATCTTGATGATGAAACTTTGTTTGTCAAAGACGTTGGAAAAATTGCTTCATGTCTTGTGGTGTATGTAGATGATATTTTTTATGATAAAGAATAATGAAGCATATATGGAATCCATAAAGAAATAATTGAAGAAGGGTTTTGATATGATAGATATGAGATATCTTCACCACTACTTGGGTATTGATGTAACTAAGAATCCAAGGCATGTATTCATCTCCCAAAAGAAGTACACTCAAGAATTGTTGAAATTTTTTGACATGGGTGATTTTATCCTCTCTCAACTCTAATGGAAAAAAATATGAAACCAACATAGAGAATGAATTTGAGAATGCAACTAAATATAGACAACGTGTGGGGCGTCTTATCTACCTTACTACTACCAGACTAGACATTTTATTTGCAATTGGGATACTTCTAAGTTCATGCAAAAACCTTGTGAGGGACATTGGTGTGCTACAAAGAGAGTTCTAAAGCACTTGAAGGGAACTCAAGAATTTGGGCTCAACTACTCTAAGGTGGATGACTTCATACTAGTTGGACATAAAAATTTAGACTTTGATGGGGAGAAGGAGGATGGGGTGTCTACTTTAGGACACCTCGTGAGTCTTGGATCAACAACTATCTCTTGGAGATCACACAAACAATCAATTCTAGTGGATTACACTACATAAGTAGAATATATGGTTGTCGCAGAGGCTGTTGCAAAGGAAACAAAGGAGATTGTGTGGCTTAGGAAGATACTAGAGGATTTACAAAAGAAACGGGTGAATGCTACTCCAGTCTTGATTGAAACACTTATGCAATCAAGTTGGCCAAAAATCCTCTATTACATGATCGAACAAAGAACATCAACACGAAGTATCATTTTCTTTGAAATCATGTAGAGGTGAATACCATTCAGTTAATACATTGTTCCACAAGTGAGAAAATTGAAGACATCTCCACCAAAGCACTTGGAAGAGAAAAGTTTGAAAATTTCAAAAAGATGTTAGGACTTACAAACACTCCTTCAAATTAAAGGATTGGAATGTTAGATACATAATCCTTGGGATTATGGTACTTTGTAAATATTATTTAGGAGAAATATAAAGAGTTATTCAGGCCTCTTAGAAGATGAAACCGAAGGTCACTTCATATTGTATTAATGAATGTCTCACTTTAATGCAATTCAATGCATGGATTTATTCAATCCCCAACCTGTCAAACACTGTAAATTTTTAGGGACCCTAGATACACAAACCATTTGAAACTATTATTTTCTTTTTTATTATTTATTCAATTAAAAAATAATATTTTCATTTATTGGTTTAACTTTTCATGGGAATATGGTTTACTCGACCTCCTCCTATGTGCTTTGTTTTATTTTATCTAGGTAAAAACATATTGTCAAACACATTATTGTTGGATGTATTCAACTTGGGATTCAAGTGCATTAAGTTTGAAGGATTGAATCTAATCCCATGAGCTCATGTCATCTATGTGCATACCATTTAACCTTATTCTATATGATATACAAAATCCTTTCTATAAATTGCATTTGGTTTTAGAGATTATGTCAATGTGGTTTGATATGAAATTCTTCCTATCAAATCAATGAACATAACATGTAGTTAGTAGTTGTGAGTATTATTTGAAGATACAGTGGGTGTTTGATATGAATCTTTGGAAAATAATTGGTTTTGTTTGATTCTAGTTACATGAGAAAAATATTTTGGTTTAGAAAGAAATGTTTTTTTTGTATCAAACAACATACTATTATTAGCATCCTCACATTTGAAACTTAATATAAATGATGTAATTTCTTTCAACTATTTATTATATAAGTATTACATCGAAAAATGTCTCAAAGAAAAAAGAACCAAACTTTTTATCATTGGATGGTCTATTGCATTACAGGTTTCATCACCGAATAGAGCGGAGCACAATTTTTATTTGAATGAAGACTTGGATAAATATAGGTATTATGAAGATTGTGTTGAATAATTTCAAGGGGAAGACCCTAGCACTCAAAAGAAAAGAAAAATGAGAATTTTGTGATGAATGGAAAATTAAGTATAAGTGGTTGAGAGAAACACAATATGAAGGAAAAACAGTGATAAAATGTGTATCCTTTGAAACACATAAGACTGTTGATTAAGGTTGGTTGTCATTAATGTCAAGCCTTGAAGAAAGCCCTGTAGCACAAAGGTTGGGTAATGGACCCAGGATTATTTGATGTAAAGATGACTTGTTATTTTCTTGTCATGGTTGATAATAAGTAGAAATGGATGAAATCCAAAGTGGTCCCCTTATGGTGAAATCCCTCATGGGAAAATGCTTTGCGGATTGAGTTATCCTAGAAGTATGTTTAGAGAACCCATGCTTATTTGTGGAATAATGTGATGAACGCCAATGAATTTGTCAGTGAAGCTATCCTAGATGGATAGTGCTTGTCATGCCATTTCTGGTGGTATGTGGAATGTCACATAACTTCTCATAACTCCTCACAGTTTGAGAGTTATGGCCTTACGAAGTTGGAGGATCCTCATATCTCATCTAGAAGCCCCAAAAGGTCAAAGTAGTCAAAGTGGTTTAAGAGTTTTTAAAGGTAAATAATAAAGTGAAGTGATGAGTGCACTGTAATTCAAAGTGAATACAAAATCAATTATTTAAATAATAAATTTAAAGGAGAAATTAGAAGTGGGTTAACCCTAAAATAAGGAAAGTGGGCAAAGTGACCTAGAAGATGTTTCCTTGGAGAGTATAAATAAGAGGCAAGGCTCTCTCATTTAAAAAACACTTGAGAATATTGAATACCTATAGGTTTTTGAGGTAACCAAAGGATATCAAAGCTGAATTTCTAAGGAAAGTGAAGAAAAGAAGGTCAGAATTCAAGGAAGGATAAATTATTTTGATGATGCTTTCTAAGGTATGTTTTTTTCCAGTCATCTCACCATTTTCACAATAACTTTTTTTATAGAATGATTTGGACCTTGAAATTTCTATGCCATTGAGGAAAAATATCCAAGTATCTTTGGTAAAAAATTTAGCTAGTGGTTCGTTATATTTTTGGAGTTACACTCCATGGAAAATAGGATTTGTGGCTAGTCCTGGAACTAGTCAAAAACAGGTGTTTTGGGTAAAAACGTCATAACTTCTTCATAACTTCGTCATAACAAATCCAAATTCAGTAAGACCAAATGTGTTGGTTAGAGTACAGTCTGTAGTATGCTTTGTAATAGTTTTATATCAATTCAACAAATATTCCGTGTGGGGAACTCTCTACAAGTTCGCTCTCTAGAATAAGACAAAATTCAACAAGGTGTGTCATTGTTTCCATAACTCATTTTATGAGAGGTTCCAAGTAGTGAAACTTCGAGGAATTGCATAAAACACATTAAATAACATTGTGTATCAATTTCAAATATTTATTCATTTCAGGTACAAAGTTATGATTATTTCAAGTTAGGGTTGTTGACTAATCCAAAACTAGTCTTGTGAGACTAAAGAAACGTTTGATGGAAATGCTAGTCTCTTATTGTTAAAGTTAAGAAAGGTTTGCAGGTATGTGATCATATACACCAGGTCTATTATAGAGTTACAAATCATATTTGGATGATGAAATTGATGATGGATTTTGGTTGAGGTACAATTTGGGTACATGCTTGAGACAAGTAGTTGATGAGTTGGCACATACATGAGGTGTATAGTTAATGATGTTGGTACATATTGATGAGTCATAGTTCATGAATACTTGACACATGATTGGTACATACTTGGTACATGGTTTTTTGCACTTTTTTTATGGTACAGGTTGATTACATATTGTTTGGTACAGGTTGGTACATGGTTGATGTACTTGTTTATGGTACAGGTTGATTATAGGTTGCGGTATAGGTTGATGCATGGTTGATGCATGGTTCAGGTTTATTGGTACATGTTTACAGCGGTATATCTCACAGTGATATATAGTGTGACAGTGGTTCCATCATTCTACTTTTACTTCAGAGCAGTTGGACGGGGCAAGGACAGGTGGTTGTATCCACCTTCTGGTTATAGTCGGAGAACATAGGGGGTTGTAGCCTCCTTCTAGTTGTAGCCAGAGAATTGGGGAGTTGGAGCTTCCCTCAGGTTGTATCCTGAGAAACTAAGGGGTTGGAGCCTCCTTCCAACTACAGCTGGAAAACAAAGGAAGTTGGTGCTTCCAATGAATGTAATTCTTCAAGACATATAAGATAAAGTATTCAATGGTTTTCTCCCAATTTGGGTTTCCACATAAAACACTGGTGTATTGTGTATGTGTGTGATTGCTCATTTCTTATTGCTCAGTATTGGATAATAATTATACATTGATATAACACTTGGATTATTTGGAGAAAAAGGATTATAATTACGTTATTACTGATT
>ML802222.1:9954-38901 GCA_009831015.1 Picea engelmannii | reverse complement strand
GGAATCAGAGCAGGTTCCTTCAGAAATCAGTTTAACCACTGAAAGGTATATCATGGAGAGTACCAACTCATATAAAAATGGAATACCACACTTTGATGGATAAAAGTATTATTTTTGGAGAATAAGGATGAAGACATATATACAAGCACATGGGTTTCAAATTTGGGAATCAATTGTAGATGGATACACAGCACCAACAATTCCACCAACAAATGACAAAGCAATGAAACTTGGTCAGAATATATCCAAAGCTACAAATGCACTTTTGAATGTTCTCAGTGAAATAGTATTCACCAAAGTTGCACATTGTAAATCGGTCAAAGAGATTTGGGACAAGCTTCAAAATATTTATGAAGGAGATACAAAAGTCAAAGAAACAAAACTTCAAACTTACAGAGGTCAGTTCGAACAACTAAAAATGAAGGAAGATGAGAATATTTCAGCCTACTTCTTAAGAGTTGACGAAACAATGAATGCAATCATAGGATTGGGAGAAGAAATCGAAGAATCTATAATTGTTCAAAAGGTACTAAGATCTCTTCCTATGAGATTCAACCCTAAGATATCAGCACTAGAAGAAAGATCAGATCTGAACTCAATAAGCATGGATGAACTGCATGTAATATTCACAGCATATGAAATGAGAACTGAACAGGAAAATCCAGATGTAAAAGAAGCAGTCTTCAAAGCATCCAAAAGATCAAAGAAAAATAAAAAGGAACAATAATAATATAGCAGCAGCAACGACGTCTCGGAAGATGATGAATCAGTGGCCAACTTTGTCAAAAGACTGAACAAGGGAACCAATGGTAGGTATAGAGGTAAGCTTCCTTTAATCTGTTTTAATTTTGATGGTATTGGTCATTTTGCTAACAAATGTCCTCATAAGAAAAAGAGAAATGATGAAGGTTACTCAAAAGGCAAACACATATATAAAGGTAAAGAACTACAAAGAAATATTTCAAGAAAAGCTTATGCATCAAAGAAGACATCTCATCATCAGATGAAGATGAAATCAGTGACAGTGAGACATGAAGAGTTCTATTCATGGTAGTAAAATATTCTGACAAAGAAGACTCTGAAGAAGAATATGAATAAGTCGAAGAAGGATATGAAGAAGTTGAAGATGAAATTGAAGAGGCAGAAGTTGACTATCGAAAAGAATTAATGTGTGCCATAGAAGTTATCAGAAGAGAAAAGAAGAAAAACAAGAAACTACAAGCAAAACTAGATAAGAAAAAGGACACTCAAGAACTAGAACAAATGATCACAAGATTGAAGGTTCAAATAAAAGAAGATAAAAGAATAGAAGAAGCACTCAAATAAAAACTAGAAGAAAAGGAAAAGATCATTGGAAACTTGGAAGCAAAGATTGTCACACTAAGAAAGGATATTCAAAAGAAAAATATGCAGAATAGCTCAAAAGTTCTGGATGACATTATCAGCAGTCAAAAATCTCATCTTGACAAGTCTGGACTTGGATCTAATCAGACAGAAAAGAGATCAAGCTCCAAAACAACAGAGCAAGAAACAAATCCAAAAATCTATGCAGAAACAATCAAAGGGGATAGGAAGATTACAAGGACACTCCTCCACCGAGAAGATTCATATTTCATAATAAAAAACAGACAGATAGGCCTCAAGAAGAAGAAGGATTCATAAGAGCACCTTTTTCAGAAGATCTTCAACTCCCAGGTATCAAACTATATTTTTTGGTTTATGTTATGCATGTAATAATTTTGGACATAAAGTTGTGAATTGCAGAGCTAACAACAGGAACAATAACAACTTTGAGAGTCATACACAAAGGGGTTACTCGAGAAGACCTAGTGAAACACAAACAAGAAGTTACAACAGGTTTGACTCTTTGAGCACTGAAGTGGAATGTTACAAATGTAAAAAATTTGGACACGTGGCCAAAAATTGCAGAATGACAGTCCCTCCTAAAGAACCTCAAAAAAATAACAATAGTCACAGACAAGAACCTCAGAAAACGATACGAATAAGGAAGCAAGATCAGTATAGCAATGGAGAATGCACAGTCGCTCTACAAGATAAGCAGAAGAAACACAGTTGGTATGTTGATAGTGGGTGTTCAAAACACATGACAGGTGATAGAGACAAATTTCTTACATTGCGAAAGGAAAGAAATGGATCGGTCTCCTTCGAAAACGATAATTCATCCAAAATCATTGGAGAAGGCACAATCTAAATTGGGAACAAGAATAAAAAGGCACAAAATGTTCTACTGGTAGAAGATATGAAACATAATCTTCTAAGTGTGAGTCAAATGTGTGACCAAGTTCATAAAGTTACTTTCGATTTACAAAAGTGTGAGATAAGAAGAGAAGGTTCAGGGAAATTGGTTGGTACGGCTGCAAGAACTTCAAACAACATATATGTGTTAAGTGAAATTGGAAATGAAAAGTGTTGTCTAGGAAAGGAAGATGAAAGTTGGATATGGCACAAAAGAATGGGTCACATGCATTTTGATAACCTTGTCAAAGTCAAAAAAAGAGAAGCAGTCATAGAAATGCCCCAGATCACGAAACCAACCAACACTTTATGCAAGCATTGTCAACAAGGAAAGAAAATAAAGACGAGGTTCAAAGGAGAGAATCGTACTCTAGACTGGATAAGTATCTGCAGCAGGCAGGGTTTAGAAAAGGAAGTGCAGACAACAACCTCTACATCAAGGTACGTGAAGGTAATATTTTATTAATTGAAGTTTATGTTGATGATATTATTGATGACCGACGAAGCACCAGTGGAGCAACGTTCTACTTGGGTGAGTGTTTAATATCATGGATAAGAAAGAAACAATCATCAATATCTTTATCTACAGTCGAGGCAGAGTATATTTCAGCAACATCATGTTGTACACAGGTTCTTTGGATGAAACAAACTCTGACATATATACAATTTGAGTATGATGAGCCCATTCCAATCTATTGTGATAATACAAGTGCCATCAATATCTCAAATAACCTGGTGATGCACTCCAAGACAAAGCACATTCCAATAAAGTATCACTTTCTACGAGAGCAGGTAGCAAAAAAGAACATCAGAGTTGAGTATGTGCGCACAAAACAACAAGTGGCAGGCATCTTCACAAAACCACTTCCATGAGAATCCTTTGAATATCTTCGCTAGAGACTTGGATTTGTTTCTACTCCAAAATGAATGATTTTTTAATGCTTATCTTATACGTCTTAGATTCACACAAGGAAGCACCATAAGAGGACAGTTTAGTCAGGGGGAGCAACCCCAGATGGAAATATACCTTTTCCATTGATGACAAAGGGGGAGAGATTTATTAGATGCAGAGGACAAAGGCATGGTTCCAGGGGGAGATATTTATCAGATGCAGAGGACAGGGGCAGAGGACAGATGCATGGTTCTAGGGGGAGCAAATTTATCAGATATAGAGGACAGAGGCATGGTTCCAGGGGGGGCATGAGTGATATGATTTCAATATTGCATCAGAGTGTTGCCATCAATGCCAAAGGGGGAGATTGTTGATTAAGGTTGGTTGTATTTGATGTTAATCCTTGAAGAAAGCCCTGTTTCACAAAGGTTGGGTAATGGACCCAAGATTGTTTGATGTAAAGGTGACTCGTTATTGTCTTGTCATGGTTGATAATAAGTAGAAATGGATGAACTCCCCTTATGGTAAAATCCCTCACGGGAAGAAGCTTTGAAGATTGAATTATCCTAGAAGTATGGTTAGAGAACCCATACTTATTTGTGGAATAATGAGATGAAGGCCAGCGAATTTGTCATTGAAACTATCCTATATGGATAGTGCTTTTCATGCCATTTCTGGTGGTATGTTGAACATCACATAACTCACGGTTTGAGAGTTATGGCCTTACGAAGTTGGAGGACCCTCATATGTCATATAGAAGCCCCAAAAGGTCAAAGTAGTCAAAGTGGTTTAAGAGTTTTTAAAGGTAAAGAATAAAGTGAAGTGAGGAGTGCACTATAATTCAAAGTGAATACAAAATCAATTATTTAAATAATAAATTTAATGGAGAGTATAAATAAGAGGCAAGGCTTTCTTATTTAAGACACACTTGAGAATATTGAATACCTATAGGTGTCTAAGGTAACCAAAGGATATCTAAGCCGGATTTCTAAGGAAAGTGAAGAAAAGAAGGTTGGAATTCAAGGAAGGATAAATTATTTTGATGATGTTTTCTAAGGTATGTTTTTTTCAGGCCATCTCACCATTTTTGCAAAAACTTTTTTTATAGAATGATTTAGACCTTGAAATTTCTATTCCATTGAGAAAACATATCCAAGTATATGTGATAAAAAATTCATCTTGTGGGTCAGTTTTTTTTTTGGAGTTACACTCTGTGGAAAATAGGGTTTGTGGCTTGTCCTGAAACTAGTCAAAAACAGGTGTTTCGGATAAAAACGTCATAACTTCTTCATAATAGATCCAAATTCAGTAAGACCAAATGTTTTGGTTAAAATACATTCTGTAGTATGTGTTTTAACATTTTCATATGAATTCAACAAATATTCCATGCAGGGCACGCTCTACAAGGTCGCTCTCTAGAATAATTCAGAATTTAGCAAGGTGTGCCATTTTTTCCATAACTCCTTTTATAAGAGGTTCCAAGTAGTAACACCTGGAGGAATTGCATAAAACACATTGAATAACATTGTGTATTAGTTTAAGATCTTTATTCATTATAGGTACAAATTTATGATTATTTCTAGTTAGGGTTGTTGACTAATCCAAAACTAGTCTTGTGAGACTAAAGAAATGTTTGAAGAAAATGCTAGTCTATTATTGTTAAAGTTAATGAAGGTTTGCAGGTATGTGATCACATACACCAGTTCTATTACAGAGTTACAAATCATATTTTTATGATGAAATTGATGAGGGATTTTGGTTGAGGTACAAGTTGGGTACATGCTTGAGACAAGTAGTTGATGAGTTGGCACATACATGAGGTGTATAGTTGATGATGTTGGTACATATTGATGAGTCATAGTTCATGAGTACTTGACACATGATTGGTACATACTTGGCACATGGTTGTTTGCACTTGTTTATGGTACAGGTTGATTACATATTGTTTGTTACAGGTTGGTGCATGGTTGATGCACTTGTTTATGGTACAGGTTGATTACAGGTTGAGGTACAGGTTCATGCATGGTTCAGGTTTATTGGTACATGTTAACAATGGTATATATCACAGTGATAGTGTGACAGTGGTTCCATCATTCTACTTTTACTACAGGGCGGTTGGACGGGGCAAGGACAGGTGGTTGTAGCCAAAGAACATAGGGGGTTGTAGCCTCCTTCTGGTTGTAGCCAAAGAATTGGGGAGTTGGAGATTCCCTCGGGTTGTGGCCTGAGAAACTAGGGGGTTGGAGCCTCCTTCCAGTTGCATCTGGAAAACAAAGGAAGTTGGTGCTTCCAATGAATGTAATTCTTCAAGACATATAAGATAAATCATTATGTGGTTTTCTCCCGATTTGGGTTTCCACGCAAAACACTAGTGTACTGTGTATGTGTGTGATTGTTCATTTCTTATTGCTCATTATTGAATAATAATTCTACATTGATATAACACTTGGATTATTTGGAGAAAAAGTATTATAATTACGCTATTACTGATTCACCCCCCCTCTCAGTAATCCAACAAAGACAACCAGACCATGGGGAATTGTCGTTCATTGTTCTACCTTGCAACATGATTCACTAGTTGTTCATGCTAAAATTCAAACATCCATAAACTTTCACAAGAAAAAATGATATATGTAAGTGAAAGGAAACAAAACCTATTACAAAACACATAGCATGCATTGATGATATAAAGAAAGAAATAGTCATCACAACTATGATATTAGTTTATTGGGTTGTGAAAGAATATTTACTTCTCTCAAAATAGGAATCCATTTTCTCGTTTTAAATGTCCTTACAAACACAAAACATGCCAAGAATAAAGACTACACATCATGTACAAATCATATCGATGAAAAATAATTCATTTTTTCTATATCTGAGTATCTTGAAGAGGTACAAACTGCAAAAATGTTGGATAGTCATTTTTTTCATTAATGCTAGATGAAATTACAAATCATAGCTTAGAGAAACACCTTGTGGTTTATGCCATGTTTCTAGATTCAAAAGGGTTGGGGCCTCCAATTCCACATTTTTTAAAGCTCATAAATATTTTTGATATAAGAGGGAAAATAACATATGATGCAATCAATGATTTAAAAGAAACAAGGGGTCTTTCAAATAAAATATTGAGCATTTTTCACAAATGGTGCTTCATTAATGGTTGGCAATGAAAACGACTTTGTTACTTTTTTGAAAAATGGTGTACCTAATCTTATAGGTATTCATTGCATTCCTCATTGTGAAGCATTAACTACGTCATATTCTTCCAATATTGTGAAGTGTTACCAGACCATGGGGAATTGGTGTTGGTTTCTCTACCTTGCAACATGATTCACTAGTTATTCATGCCAATTCAAACATCCATAAACTTTCACAAGCAAAAATGATATATGGAAGTGAAAGGAAAACACAACCTATTACAAAACACATAGCATGCATTGATGATATAACCAAGGAAATAGTCATCACAACTATGGTATTAGTTTATTGAGTTGTGAAAGAATATTTACTTCTCTCAAAATATGAATCCATTTTCTCGTTTTAAATGTCCTTAGAAACAGGAAACATGCCAAGAATAAAGACTACACATAATGTACAAATCATATGGATGCAAAAGAATTCATTTTTTCCATATCTGAGTATCTTGAAGAGGTACAAACTGCAAAAATGTTGGATAGTCATTTTTTTCATTGATGCTAGATGAAATTACAAATCATAGCTTAGAGAAACACCTTGTGGTTTATGCCATGTTTCTAGATTCAAAAGGTTTGGGGCCTCCAATTCCACATTTTTTAAAGCTCATAAATATTTTTGATAAAAGAGGGAAAATAACATATGATGCAATCAATGATTTAAAAGAAACAAGGGGGCTTTCAAATAAAATATTGAGCATTTTCCACAAATGGTGCTTCATCAATGGTTGGCAATGAAAATGAATTTGTTTCTTTTTTTGAAAATGATGTGCCTAATCTTATAGGTATTCATTGCATTGCTCATTGTGAAGCATTAACTACGTCATATTCTTCCAATATTGTGAAGTGTTACCAGACCATGGGGAATTGGTGTTGATTTCTCTACCTTGCAACGTGATTCACTAGTTATGCATGCTAATTCAAGCATCCATAAACTTTCACAAGCAAAAATGATATATGGAAGTGAAAGGAAAACAAAACCTATTACAAAACACATAGCATGTATTGATGATATAACCAAGGAAATAGTCATCACAACTATGATATTAGTTTATTGGGTTGTGAAAGAATATTTACTTATCTCAAAATAGGAATCCATTTTCTCGTTTTAAATGTCCTTACAAACACGAAACATGCCAAGAATAAAGAATAAAGACTACACATCATGTACAAATCATATGGATGCAAAAGAATTCATTTTTTCTTTATCTGGGTATCTTGAAGAGGTACAAATTGCAAAAATGTTGGATAGTCATTTTTTTCATTGATGCTAGATGAAATTACAAATCATAGCTTAGAGAAACACCTTGTGGTTTATGCCATGTTTCTAGATTCAAAAGGGTTGGGGCCTCCAATTCAACATTTTTTAAAGCTCATAAATATTTTTGATAGAAGAGGGAAAATAACATATGATGCAATCAATGATTTAAAAGAAACAAGGGGCCTTTCAAATAAAATATTGAGCATTTTCCACAAATGGTGCTTCGTCAACGGTTGGCAATGAAAATGAATTTGTTGTTTTTTTTTTTAAATGGTGTACCTAATCTTATATGTATTCATTGCATTGCTCATTGTGAAGCATTAACTACATCATATTCTTCCAATATTGTGAAGTGTTACCAGACCATGGGGAATTGGTGTTGGTTTCTCTACATTACAACATGATTCACTAGTTATTCATGCTAATTCAAACATCCATAAACTTTCACAAGCAAAAATGATATATGGAAGTGAAAGGAAAACAAAACCTATTACAAAACGCATAGCATGCATTGATGATATAACCAAGGAAATAGTCATCACAACTATGATAATAGTTTATTGGGTTGTGAAAGAATATTTACTTCTCTCAAAATAGGAATCCATTTTCTCGTTTTAAATGTCCTTCCAAACACGAAACATGCCAAGAATAAAGACTACACATCATGTACAAATAAGATGGATGCAAAAGAATTCATTTTTTCTATATCTGAGTATCTTGAAGAGGTACAAACTGCAAAAATGTTAGATAGTCATTTTTTTCATTGATGCCAGATGAAATTACAAATCATAGCTTAGAGAAACACCTTGTGGTTTATGCCATGGGGCCTCCAATTCCACTATTTTTAAAGCTCATAAATATTTTTGATAGAAGAGGGAAAATAACATATGATTCAATCAATGATTTAAAATAAACAAGGGGCCTTTCAAATAAAATATTGAGTAATTTCTACAAATGGTGCTTCATCAATGGTTGGCAATGAAAATGACTTTGTTACTTTTTTGAAAAATGATGTACCTAATCTTATATGTATCATTGCATTGCTCATTGTGAAGCGTTAACTACGCCATATTCTTGTAAAATAGTACCCAAATTATTATTTCTTGAGAAATTGGTAAATAAGGTATATTCTTAGGTGCATAATTCTACTAAAGAAACAGTCAACTTATTTCTCTATAAGAAATTATGTGACTTGAAACTCTTCAAGATCTTCAAATCCATGGAGTTAAATGGATTTCATGAGAATAATTCATTGAAAGACTTATTGTATTGATACCTCCCATATTGACTTTGTGGAAATATGAAAGGAAGGACTCATGGTATGATAAGACAAAGTTTTTTTTAGTTCGATTTTATTTACATATGTTGGCAGATGTAATGTGTGAATTAAACTTGTTGAATAATAAATTCTAGGAAGAGTATGTTGATGTTACCTCTCTAGTGGAAAGCATAAATGTTATTATAATAACTTTAAAAAGGTGGCTTTTAATAATTGTCACATCTGTAGATGGTACATGTTACCTATCTAAATTTTTAGATGCCTCTAAATCTGGCTATCTAGAGATTCTTGATAAAGAGGAACTTGTTCACAGACATGAATTGAGATTTGTATCAATTTCACATGCATATGGTGATTATGTTGATACACAAAAAAAATCATGGAAACCTTGCATTGATGGTACACTAGAGAGTTGCAAACAACTTGCAAAAGAATATTTTCAATCTCTTGTAGAGAGTTTGAATGGAAGATTCCCTATTTTTTTTTTTCAACTTTGTAAGGTTGTTTAGCCTTTGTCATTATTTAGAAGTTGTTCATGGTAGAGAAGAGAATTCAAAGCACTAGATTGAAAAACTTTTTCAACACATGAAACATACTTTATGTGAGAGAGAAGAAAACAAAACATTATTTGTTTTGAATCTTCTCTAAAAGAGTTGCATGCATTTGTTGATACTTTTCATGTCAATTGTGAGGGATCATCCATGAAATATATTCAAAGGATTTTTGTGTCACAAAGTTACATACAAATTTTCCAAACATGTCAAAGTTATGGTAGGAAATAGTTATTATTTGTGCATACAAATGCATGTGAGAGGATTCCCAAGATAAAACATTACAAAGGATTTACGAAAAAAAAAAAACTATCATTATTTGCATTAGATGCCTTGATGTGAGTGTCACTATAAATTTTAAATATTTAAGGATTTTCTTTACATTTGT
This sequence comes from Picea engelmannii, assembly GCA_009831015.1. Classification (NCBI taxonomy): domain Eukaryota; kingdom Viridiplantae; phylum Streptophyta; class Pinopsida; order Pinales; family Pinaceae; genus Picea; species Picea engelmannii. The sequence continues at coordinate 29,083 of ML802222.1, read as the reverse complement.
ATTGGTGTTGTATTTGATATGTAGGACACATCAAATATTTTGTATAAAATTTTACAATTTGAAGATATTATGTTAAATAAAACTTCATAGAAAAAAAGAAAAAAATAAATATCAAATGTGTTGGCTAAGCGTTCTACCTTTTGGGTTTTTTGGCTGGAATCCAGTGATGTAAATCTAGACAAAATTGTTATTTTTTGTTGTCTAAATTGCATTTTTGAATGCATAAATGGATTCAACAAGATGAAAAACCCTTGGGGCACTTCGATTATACAAACTTAGCCACTCAAATCTGCAAATCCAACCATTCCTTAATGGATTTTGGGAAAAAACAAATGGAAAAAATCATCAAAATGAGCCAAAAGGTAGAAAGTTTAGACTGTTAATATCATGTAAAGAGTATTTTTAAGAAGAAACCTATCATAAAAAAATTCACTTGATAGAGAGGAGTACCGATGAAATTTAACCCTAAATGGACCTACTATAAAGTCTCCCACAACACCCACCAAGCACATGTGCTCCTTGTGCAGATTCGGTGATGGAATGGACAAAGAGCATAAGGAGGAAGTGATCTATTGGGAGAATAAAGACATTTGGATGTGAGCAGAAGCACATTGAGCGCATGATAGTGACATGCAGCACAAAGGGGGAACACACCTGGATTTCCTTAGAGCGTTTGGGAAAGAGATTTGGAGAACAATTATGAGGCAAGTCTGAGGCAAAGAACTGAGGCATAGTTTCCAATATGGAAGACAAGTAGCCAAGAGTAGGATGTTGTGGGAGGTTTCGAGGAATTTGGAAATGCAGGTCTATTGGAGGCATGTGTGAGGAAAAATCAAAATCTATGTTAGCTTGGTAAAATTCTGCGAAAACAAGGGAACAACAAGTCTGTGGTGCACCGCAGGAGGTTGCAAAGACAATTGTGATGGATAGTCTTGGTTTAATGAATCTGTTCATGATTGTTTTGGTGAGGTGAAGCGAGTTGTTTAACTTTTCCAAGTTGTAAACTGAGCCAGTAGTGCTCATATTGTAACTTTTTTGCAATAACAAAGACTTATCCAAGTGTTAGGAACGATTTGTGTCACCCGCCTTATTTTTGTGTTTGTCTTTCATTTGTTCTGCAATTTTTCTCTTGGTATCTCATGTTCATGAATGCATTCTTGTATAAGACTAAGTGTTAAACTCTGTTAACAATTGTGTATGTATACAAGAGTTGTACTAGAGTAGGAGTGTGACTTGTCGATAGCCTAGAACAGAGTATGGGTATGGTCTAAGTGAAGAGGCATAGTCTGGACAAAGTATTCTTGGTGTGCCAAGCAACCAAGTAATAATCATCGTGGTGATACATGCCCTCAAGAGGTGAATGATCGCAAGATCTAATCAGGCATCGTGCAGGTTCGTGACACCTACCACTACTAACACACACACACATAATAATAATAATAATGATTTGTGACCACCAAGGAGGAAACACGTGGCCTTAACCATTTGAAGTTATCTCCTATTTTTTCTTCCTTGTGTTTTTGTTTCTCTTAAACACTGTGAATACGTCAAAATTGGTTGTTAACCCATCCATTTCTCCTTGGAGGATGAAACAGTGGTATGACTACATTAATTTAAAAAAAAAAATCTAAGCAGTTCATTAATTAGAAATTTTTGAGAGTATGATCACACAATTGGCAATTTGTTGAAATCATTATTTGTAATTATTTCTATGGTGGGAAAGAGAGAAAAAGAAAAGGATCCACGGAAACTCTAGGAGAAGGAAAAAAAAATGAGAACTTTGGGATATGAATCAGAGGTCCTATGCTAGAGGGGGGAAAGAAAAACGTAGTTGCAATGTAATTATGTATCTGGCATATAGATCTATGGTTGATTTTTTCAATGGACCAAATATGATATATAGAATGTATACAATTTACTTGGAGTCATAAAAATGAAGCACAAATCGAAGGATGTGAAATTTTTTAAAAGACAAACATGAGAGAAAATTGAACAAGTAGAAGTTTGAACTGGAACTGTATTCATAGGCAAATACTTGACATAGACGAATACAAGGACAAAATACATGGAAGGGAGGTTTCTCATGAAATGCGCAAGTATTGTTGGAACTCCTTGTGCTCGTTCTATATATAGAATCCCAGTCCCTGAAAATTTGGTCACACCCAGACTGGAACCCAGGTTGAAGATGTATTCTATTGACATCTTATCGAAGAGTTAAAATAAATCTTAATTAATTAAAAAAAAATAATATAGATGGTTTTTTTTAAAGTTAATCAAATCTTTATCCATTTTTTTATTCAACTGTGCATTTGGTTTATTAAATAATATTGTTTAGAACTTTGGAGCATGTGGTTGGTTTATTAAATAATATTGTTTAGAACTTTGGAACGCAATTTTGTTTGATTGAAATAAGATATTGGTGAAATGTAACTAAAAGCATTATGAATTTCTTAGCAAATTTATTATTAGAAATATTGAAGTGACAATTTTTTTCCTTAAAATTTTTGGATGCAAAATGAATATAAAGTTTTAGACAAATGGCTCTTTTTTAGAGTTTACTATTGTTGGGAAGTCAGATAAATTCCATAGACTAGGGCAAGCCCTTCCAATGCATTTAGGCTATGTAAGCCCTTCATTTCTAACTTCTAAAGCAATAAATCTGAGTATATAGGCTATTGGATGGGGTAATGGACTTAATTACATCAACTTATTGCAAAAACATTATTCTCATAAATCTCTATATTAAGTTTTAGTTGTTATTTTGTAAAAGGAGGAATTCCTTTAAAAAGAAATGAATAAACAATATTTTTCAAGTTAAGAGAACATGTTAGAAAGTTAAATGAGCTTCATTATTGATCTAACAAGGAAATGAGAAAGAGATTTTATCAGAATTACGTTAAGTAAAATATAAGTATTATATTTAAACATTGATACTCTGCACACACAATCAAACAAGAGGCATTATAATATCTAATCCCATTGAAAGTGGCTCGATTAACCTTAAATAATTTAGATATGATGAAAGTGCCCCAAATAAAAATAAGTGAGCTTTTCACATCATTGTATCTTTATACACAAACTGTATATCTTTCTATGAGGTTATAGTTTAAAGACCTTTGAGGTTCATCGTCTTTTTGATATCCTTAACCTATTCCAATATTTTGAATTATGATGTGTTAGAAATATGAAACAACATTTTAATTAAAAAAAAACAAATTTTAATAGACATTCCACCCCATCATCAATAAAAAAAAGGTTTTAGAATCTTTAACAAAAAAAATTATTATAAAAATATAATAATTATGAAAATCTTAATAAATAAATGTCTAAGAAAATAAATATTTAATTCCAAAGCCAAAATACACTAAAGTGGAAATAAAGTTTTAATTCCAAATCCAAATAATGCTAAAAGTGGAAATAAAGTTTTAATTCCAAAGCCAAAATACGTTAAATACTTTTTACCACGAAAAGCACTCGAGATTTGTATATATTGTGCCCTAGATGGTACTTTACAAGCTATCCGATGCAATGCAAGGCTGAGACACTGAGAGGCCATGTCCTCTCTTCTAACTCTCTTCTAAATGTTGAACATACACGCACTCACACCTTAGTTGCTTCTACGCCACCACCAAAACATAAACTTTCGTCTCATAACGATCTACAAAATGAATGCATCTCCCACTATAATTAATGTTCATTGTCTTAATATAAAGGGATAAATTCCACCATCCAAGATGACATGAATGGGGTAACCTCATACAAGGTTAATGAAATATGTGTTAATCCCACTTCATGCACACTCTGGAAGTGTGGCAAACATGCATGGATCTTTGCAGTAACCATAATTCATTTATTTCTCTTGCACCCTTTTTAGTTCCATCCTCTACTTTGCATCGAGTGAAAGGCAGATACACATTTGACATCGAGTGAAAGGATGATACACATTTGATATGATACTATATAATTATTCAAATGTACCAACTTAATTTTATTGGCATTAATTAATTATTGGTTGGAAATCATATCAGTGGAAGACATAAAGTTAGAACTTGGTTATCTCGGAAAAACCCAACCGACAAACCAAAATCATTAAGTTAGTGCTTCCTGATTTGTCAAGGTGGGTTGTTCCTATTTACCCGAATTTGATTGATCTATCCATCCATGAATGGGTTGAAGAGGGCAATTTTCATAACTTATCATGGGAGGTGTCGATCTCACCCAGATCCAATGCCTTGCACATCACCTTAGAAATTAGATGCCAAATCTGAAATACTTTACATGGCTTCCACTTGTGCTTTTACATGTTTACTTATTTTTTAAATAGAAAGTTGTTGGGAATGCTACACTCCAGGCCGGACCACGCTACCAAAAATCTTCTATGTTCAAGCTCTGAAACCATTCTTTTGTAAATTCTAGCCTTAGAGGCATGTTGGATTGTGCCTCAATTAAACTTTGCGAAATACATAATACATATAAATTGAAAAGATGATTTACGTTCTACTATCACACAACATAATGCAGAAATAACAGTAAAAGCATACATGCAGAATTCGTTGGAAAAACCCATAAACATAACAACATATATAAATACACAACATGTAACCAAACATGGAAATGGTACTTATATTTTAATTGAACTACACCAACTATGTGCAAAAATTCCACGAACCTCCCAGCCATAGACCACGTTGTTCATCACTCTCAGTAGTGAGTCACCCCCAAGCTGGGACCAAACTCCACCTGGGTAAAGGGATTCCTAGGCTAGGCAGGGACAACATGAAACTACACAGTAAATAGGAAGGACTTCCTCCAAGGAGTTAAATTACACACACATCTCATATCCTCTCATTACCCACATGCTTGTCCCACCCCAGGAAGTATACACCTTCACTTTCCAACAATCCATCGGTTGCTCCACTTCCCTTCTAGGGCTTCAGCAACAGGTCGGATCAGGAATTCTCATAGCATTATAGATGTTGTTGGGCTCCCTCTAGGAGAAATCACTTCCCCAACAACCTCTCTCACCTGGAGAGAGTTTATCACAGGCCTGACAACCTGCTTCTCCAATCACAACAAACTCTCTCACTCAGAGAGCGCAGCTCACATGCCTGACAACCTGCTTCTTCCATCCACAGGCCTAACAACCTGCATCTTCATTCCAACTCCTAAGCTAATCCAGTAAGGTGTCTATAGTAGCAACGACTCGGTTATGGACATAGGCGAAGGTAGCAACAAAAATCAAGTAAGGCAGGGTATGGGCTCAACAAAATACAAGAGCGTGTAGTTGCAAAGGTTCACGATGGCAGAGGGTTAAACAATGTCGGAAAAATGTTGACTGTGTGAATGCTCTGTGCATGAATGAAAGGGAAAAAGATCCCCAAAACAGAGTAATTATCTACATATATTTGCATGCATCATGGATAACACGTGGCTCTCCAGGGGCTCGCTTCCCCTCCACTTGGGATTTATTCCTCTTCCCAAAAGAACTTAGGATAAAATTTTATGTCCAAACCTTATCCTTTTAGGAATATATTATAATATTCCTTTTGGAGATAAGCCCTCAAGCTTAACCTCCTTCCCTAGCCTCTTAGCCCCTTCCCTTTCCCTTCCTAATGGAGCTTAGTCCCCCATCCTCGTTTATCGTGGTCGGTATACATGCAGTGATGTATTATATTAATGATATGAGTGTTACATATACAAACATAGGCTCATTGGCCTTTGTATCTAGGCTCACTAGCCTAATCATCTCATAAGCCTCCTAGCTTATAATAACTTGGCTCACCAGCTTATCAAACAGGTTTACCATACACAATTACAATTGGGGATCGGCCTTGGGATATTACAATCCCCTCCCCTTATTTATGCACTATCCTCAGTGCATAATATACCATTTCTAATTCAAAATTCTTCAAAAAGCTCCAAGCTTTTGCTATTAGAAACTTTTTATTCACTTGGTGCTCTACTTTCAAGCACCTATTTTGGTATTCATACTGCAACTAGAAGTCATTTTCTCTACTCCATAAAGTTGTTTCAAAAAAGAATTCAGCTTATTGTTCCATTTGACACACCCTCCTTATGGAAGCTACCATGCCATAAGCATTCATGAGTTTCAACTTCCTTATTTCAATCACCCTTCTAGGCTCAGGCATCCTTTCACTGCTACACAGTTTATCAATGATCCATCTTGTCAAGGCTTTCACACACAAGGAGAGCACCAACCCCTTACCAGAGCCTCTCACCAAGGTTCTCCATTAAAGGGCTTCAGTGTCTCCAACAGTGTTTGTTCTTACAACATTCCAACTTTGACCAATATTGTCTCACCTACATCACACACATACAGTGATCATGATAGAACATAAAACAATTCATTTAGAACTCAAACTTATTTCATAAGGAATTCAACTTTTCCCAAATTATGAAAATATATTTCATAATTTTTCATTGTTGTTGCAATAATAGGATGCAGTCTTCGTTCTGAATTTCAACAAGAACCATGTTGAATACCATTTTCCCCGCAATGCTTCTATATTTCATTCACCCAACAAATTGTTAGTATTTCCTGTACATCATACTTTTGTTGCAATATGTACAGAAACCTTATAACATGATCTTAGAATTGTCTACACTGATCAATTCAATCACAACTACAAAACAATTTATTAAACAAAATGAATTATCATTCTATGCATACGCATGTTCATAATTAATATCAGTAAGTTCATTACTTCTTTTTCTGAATAGAAAATTGTATGTAATCAATGCTCATGTGACTACTTGACTTGCAACTTTCTTGTTGAAATGTCTAATAGCTCCTAAAATGTTCTCAACTCCATGAGTTAGCAACACTTTAACCGTTAGTATAATTATTTCCATGCAATAATGTATATGCATGCACTCACAAAACACATTCAGCAAATTCATTTAAGTATACAATTCTACCATGCCTAAGTGCAACTCTGCCACTTACTAGGCATGAGTGCAACTCTCAATGTGTATCTATTCAATGCACCTTTGCATTGATTTTTAGAATGATCCTTATCTAAGTCATGTATATCACCATCCATAAATTTGAAATCTGGCCAATGTCTTGACACCTTCTCCACCCACTTCCCATTGTCTTATCGATTATTTGGATGCCTTATTTTCTGACCCGAACACTGCACCCATAATATAATTATGTGGTGTGCATTAGTATTATCAAAAAGGTTGCAGTCCAAGTATTATTTAAAGATAGGAAGATTCTAGGTATTTGTGTGGTATATAACATTTCCATATCCATACCTTGCCATATCCAACCATGTCATGGTTTCATGCATGACTAGTTTTCCTGGCATATTCCTATAACAAGTTCTTATCTTTTATTTATTTGGTTATTACCCCATAACTAAAATAACATGACATGTTACTATGTCAATGTGTGCATTCCAAAGCTAAAATATTTGATACCTATAACATGTCTCTATCCTTTACCACACCTAGTGATATCTTATTCATGTTAATGCATTTAAATAATACCATACTGTGTATTATAAAATTCTATCCGGGGAAATTCTCACCTAAATTCCCCTTCGACAATTATGCAACATGATTTCCAAAGAAATACTTACCTTCATAGTTGTCATTAAATAAATTAAATGTTACCTGGTTAGCTGATGACAGTAGAAGCTTCCATGCCTCTTTATCAGACTTATAACCAGCACTTTAGTTTTATGTTGCTTCCTTACATAGGCAGCAACATTATCAGTAACACTTACAACATGCAAGAATTCTCTCTTTATGGATATCCCAACAAGCCATGACATAAATGTTGTTATAGTAATTGCAACAACTTCTTTCTTCTTGAATCATTTCTCTTGTTGATCCTAGAAGTCTTCAATTCTTCCCAAATTCTTGATTCTTCTTGTGCTCTCACAGTAATCACCATGCATGATTATTTTTTACTTGAGCACTTTCTAGCCAAGTCACTCTTGGCTACCTTTTCTTTTCCAGCTTAATACTAAGTTGATATTAACCTTCATCTTTTATTTATTTCTGGATCTATCTATCCCAACTCACACTTGGATGAATTACAATACCAAAAAATGTTGTTTTATAGACCTTGGATTCTTCAGCATTCATTTACCTTTCAACTGAACTACTTCCTCCCTTTCCTAACTGACTACCTTAGTACTTGAGGTTTCTTGTACCCTTCTCTTCTCTTTTCCCACTAGTCTTAAACTGGACTTGCATAGCCAATATCTAGCATAGTGTAAGGATGCACATATGCCCCCTTTTGTAGCTGCATATAATTATTTGACATCCATTTTTGAAACATTATTCAGCTTCCTTGCTGAAATTTCTCTGATAGCTAAAGCCCTAGGAATTCCTTGGACTGTCCTCATAATTCCTTCTTTATCCAGGCAAGTGAATCCCTTGTTATGACAGTCTAAGACAACATGGTGTTGGTCCAACCAATCCATACCGATTAATCAGTCATATGAACCCAAAGGCAAGATGTTCAAATATTCCTTGGCACTCATCCCATTCATGTCCACTGGACATGACTTAACCAACTCAACAACTTTTATTTTGGCTCTTGTAGACAACTGTACTAGCCAAGCTTTCTCATGTTTGCTTCTTGGCAATAGCAATCTTTCCACTACCTTGGGATCTATATAACTATGACTAGATCTTGAATCAATTAAAATAGTAAAGGCATGGTTATTGATCATACCTTCTACTTCAATCATGTGTGATTGAAACTTTGTTTTCTTGTTGTCCAGGGCTACATAGATCCTTGGTACACTTCTGCCCATGTCTTCCATTGTTTCAACTTGTTGTACATTGTGGAAAACTCTCACGTTTCCACTTCTATGAGGACAATATTTATACATAAGATCTCCTTACAACCCTAACATTGAATAGGTGTTTTGTTTCCCTTCTTCCTATGTTCAATCTTGAGTTTCTTCTTGTCCTCCCAATCCTTCTGGAAATTAGGATTTCCTTTTTGTTGATCATATAAGAACTTAGCTCGCCTTATGGTTTCCTCCAAAGTTTTAGAATCATCATATTGAATTTTATCGATGAAAGATGGCATCCCACTCAGGTATCTCTGGATCTTAACTGTCTCATCCTTGATGAAGGAGACATACTTCAACAGTTCTAAAAATCTCCTTTCAATTCATCCACCCAGACCTCTTATGATTCCTGGAAAGGGATGAAGTTGAGTTGCTATGTGTTCCCCTTTTGGAATGCCTTTGAGAGTGTTGGTGGTGTCTTCTAACACTCCTTGATTTTCTTTTCTCATCAGGGGACCTTTGGCTTCCCGATTTGTTGGAGCCACTCCCATTATCCAATTTATTTTCAATTATGTTCAGTCTCTTTATTAACTTCATGTTGAAGTATTCTTGGTGCTCCTTGGCCTTCATAAGCCTTACATTATTAGCTATATGAATTTGGACATTTGTCCGCAATTTTCTAATGGTTTCAACCAGATTTATGTCATCATCCTTTCCTTCTCCATGCCCATTGCAGTTTGTTCCTTCAACTCCCAAATGGACATCCATTATTCTAATAACATCTTCCTTACTATAATCCCCTTGTGCATATTACATCTCTCTACACTCTATGATAACTCTGTCCTTTTCTAACAACTGTTAATTCCTCTGAAAATGTGAAACCAACATAACTTTGTCAGGCTAATTGTTCTCAATAATTTTCATGAAAACATGAACAATTCTAATTCATTAAAATATCAGACTTATTTATGATGTTTTCCTGAGAAATTGATTGTCTATAACCAATTTCTAGGTGAACAATTATCTTCTATTGTTCAAGAGCTTTCCAATGACTACTCCCTTGCTCCATTATGAGCTTTGAGAAGGAAGTTATGATTGTTTGAACAATGGTGCTTCCTGGAAGGTGATCTTTGCACAATTGTTCTTATTTCTCAGAGTCGAATTGGCTCTTGGATCCTTGCTCAATCCTCACTTCAATTTTACAGGCCTTCTTTACCTCTTTAGGTGTAGGTCTATACAACACAAAAAACCCATGACCTCCTTCTCTAAGCCCTTTCTCTATTCTTAAAACAAAATTCCAAGTGCTAGCCCCTTTTTCTTCGACCCCCAAACACATGTGACCATGGGATAAAACCCGATGCTACCAGATAGGTGCTTATCCGGATCCTTGAGAGCTTCAGGGCTCTGTAACTTTGGGCTTCAGAGGTTCTTACAACTTCCACATTGATTTTCCCCCGAACACCCAGATTGATGAGTTCCCAGAGTCTCGTCAGCCTCCACTTACCAGTGTGCTACATGGCAGAGTTATGGAGTGGACACGTGGCTCCATCCAATAGACAACATGTGTCACATCTTAATTGGGTCCTAAGGGCCCTTTAAAATCATGAAAATGATGACATGTGGCACTATGTCGTGTGTCCACGTCACCCCAGGTGATGTCAGCAGATTGCATCACCTTCGTGACTTCAGATCTTCAGACTTCGGAGGTTTATACCTCATTACCTGGTGATCCTCCCGAACTCTAAATCTGGGAAGTACTTGGTCCTTCAGAGATTTAACACTTCGGCGCTCTGGATATTTGGCTTCGGAGGTTTTTCCAACCCCAACCTTCCAATTCCTCGGAGTGTCGAATTGGCGAACTCGCAAAGACAGGTGGATCTATGGTCCATGGCTCCTCAAATACCAACGACTGAGATTTATTATAGAAATCTAAGCTTCGGGAGTTTCGTATTGTCCATACTCTTGAACCTTCTGGAGTACCTAGTCTTCGTACTACTTCATTTGGCGCCATGTGTCTTATACAATCAATAGTCTAGATGGACTCCGACCTTTGGGCCTCCAAGAGTCTCCAAACTCAACTGTTTATTCCTTGGAATCTTCCATAGTGCCAAATATTCGGACTGTCGCATGTCCTCTATGATCAACGGTCTATATAGACTCTGACCTTCAATCCTTCGGGAGTCCTCCCACTTTAGCAACCCTCGACCAAGATCCTCTGGAGTGCCAAGCCTCTAGACTGCAGGATTTGGCGCCACATGGCAGGACACACGAAGTGGACATGTGGCTCAATTAGGCGGGTGACATGTGTCACGTTATAACTAGCACCAAATTTATTCAAAGGTGCATAACCCACTGACATGTAGCACACATCTTGCGTGACCACATCATATCAGGTGAATTCAGTAGGCCACGTCACTCCGGGACTTCGGGACTCCGGTACTTTGGAGGATTTTGATTATGAACACCACATAACCCCCGTACTGTCAAAGTTTTGAACATGCTTAACCTTCGGACACGTGTCCTTGAACATGAACGGTTCAGATTAACTACGAAGTTCGAGACTTTGGGGATTTTTCCTCTTGGTATCTTGAGGACTTTTTCCTTCCGGAGTGTCGAACCGTCGAACCGTTGTTCGATCTATGGCTTGCATTCACTCACTCATTGATCTGATGGCTGGGATCATCTCTTCGTGATAGTGCCCTTCCTCCTTCTCTTGGATTGATCGAACAACTCTGAGATGTCTTTGGCCAGATCCAATGGTAAAGCACTTCTCCTCTTGATCTATAATGTATATCCACTCCGGGACTTCGAAGCTTCGACACTTTTGTCTCTTTTATGACAAGTAACTACAAACCATCGGAGCGGAAAAGTCCCGAAGGATTTTGGTGCTTAACCATCATGCTCCTCTTATGAGATTTGACAGTTGTGAAGGGTCGACCTTCTCCCGAACAGATCCCATGGCCCCAACTTAAACTTGATGGCCCAATACCACGGTTGTGGTGGAATATTGTCTCTGTGGATTTTCTTGAACCACTATACCTCCTAAGCTTCTGCACTCAGCCAAGGGGTTCCCTTAATGCTCCCTTAGCCTCAGGAACGCTCTGAAATATGAATTTTTTCCCTTTCGACAACCATTCCCACTGAAATTTTGTTTCAATAACCACTTATATGGCCCAATTCAATCTCAGTGTTGAAAATTGGGCTCTAATACCATTTTGTAACGTCATTGGCCACCCAAGTCGAACCACGCCACCAAAAATATTCTTTGTTCAAGCTCTGAAACCATTCTTTTGTAAATTCTATCCTTAGAGGCATGTTGGACTATGCCTCAACTAAAATTTGTGGAAGACATAATAAATATAAATTTAACAGATGATTTTCATTCTACTATAACACATCATAATGAAGAAATAATAGTAAAAGAATACATGTAGTATTCACAAGCAAAACCCATAAACATAACAACATATATAAATACACAACATGTAACCAAACATGGAAATGGTACTTATCTTTTAATTGAAGTACACCAATTGTGTGCAGACCTTCCACAAACCTCCCAGCCATAGACCAAACTGCTCATCACTCTCAGTAGTGGGTCACCCCTTAGCTGGGACTAAACTCCACCCGGGTAAAGGGATTCCTAGGCTAGATAGGGAAAACAGGAAACTGCACAATCAACAGGAAGGACTTCCTCTAAGGATCCAACTTACACACACATCTCACAGGCTCTTATTCCCCACATGCTTGTCCCACCCTATGAAGTATATACCTTCATTGTCCAACAGTACATCGGTTGCTCCACTTCCCTTCGAGGGCTTCAGCAACAGGTCAGATCAGGAATTCTCAGATCGTTATAGTTGTTGTTGGGATCCCTCTAGGAGAACTCACTTCCCCAACAACCTCTCTCACCTAAAGAGAGATTCTCACAGGCCTGACAACCTGCTTCTACAATCACAGCAAACTCTCTCATCTGGAGAGAGTAGCACACAGGCTTGACAAACTACTTCTTCTATCCATGAGCCTAACAACCCACCTCTTCATTCTAGCTCCTAAGGTGTCTACAACAACAACAGCTCGATTATGGACATAGGTGAAGGTAGCAACAAAACTTGGGAAAGTAAGAGTATGGGCTCAAAAAAATACCAGAGCGTGCAGTTATAGAGGTTCACGATGGAAAAGGGTTCAACAATGGCGGAAAAAGGTTGATTGTGTGCATGCTCTATGCATGAGTGAAAGGACAAAAGATCCCCAAAACAGAGGAATTCTCCACATATATTTGCATGCATCCTGGATGACACATGGCTCTTTATGAGCTCGCTTCCCCTCCACTTGGGATTCATTCATCTTCCCAAAAGAAATTAGGATAAAAGGTTATGTCCAAACCTTATCCTTTTAGGAATATATTATAATATTCCTTTTGGAGATAATCCCTCAAGCTTAACCCCCTTCCCTAGCATCTTAGCCCCTTCCCTTTCCCTTCCTAGTGGAGCTTAGTCCCCCATCCTCATTTATTGTGGTCGGTTTACACGCAGTGATGTATTATATTAATGATATGAGTGTTACATATACAAACATAGGCGCATTGGCCTTTGCATCTAGGCTCACTTGCCTAATCATCTCATAAGCCTCCTAGATTATAATAACTTGGCTCACCAGCCTATCAAACAGGTTTACAATAAACAATTACAATTGGGGCTCGACCTTGGGATATTACATGTGGTTTCTCCCATGTGCACTCTTTTAGTTTTTTACTTCAGAGTTACATGGGAGACCCCGAGAAGAGCAAGGAATTCCCAGGTGGTCGACTGCTACAAAAGGAATAGCAAGAGAAATAAAAATAACTCTTCACAACAATCCAGGATTCTTCAAATCGTTTCAAAAAAAGAAATATCAAGTTGATTCCCTTCTTTCAAGGTTGGCGCAACCTCCCGGCACACACTTGAGATCTTGTGAACGCTATTACAAACGAACATACCTATTATGGGACTGAAAATTATAGGACAACTAGATGAGCTTATGCCATTGCGATTCAATGAGGGCATCTAGAGGATTATTTGATCCAAGCATTAATATGATGTTTTATTTCCTTGCTATGGAATCAATGGTGCATATGACCCTGTTGTGTGCTATTTTGAACAAGTTCGTTGATTTTGGCTAGGCTAAATACACGTCTAACACATATATATATAGGATATCATGAGGTCGAAGGGAGTGCATGAGGATACATATTGATAGGGGGGAAGAAGGGAAGTTTCTCCATTGCATATAGATAGAAGCCTTGCTCGCTAAACTAGTCTACCCAACTGAGAAGAATGGATCAGGGTCGAGACTCATGGACATGATGTCAGATCTCGCATGGGTGAAATTTTGCAGGATTTTCTTCACTCTTTTCAGCACAATGACAATAAGGTTGTAATTCAATGGCCCATTTTGAATTCAACCCCTGGTCACATGGAGCATGAAGAAGAAAATAAATTTGAGAGTTGGGTTGTCCATATTGGTATGGATTTGAATGGTTATGGCCCTTGAATGCAATCTTGTGAATCGCCCAAAGACAAGATGTCAAGAATTCTATGACATAACTAATGAATAAGTCTTCACATTTCAATCAAATCCATCCTGCCATTTTCGCAAACACCAAGAAGAGGAATAAGAACCAGAACTCATGAACTAACAAGCAAGCAACCATCGCTTTCAAATGGTTTCTCGTCGAACTAAATAGGAGCACGTTGTATAGAGCCAAGGTTTAGTGTAGTTCTTACAAATGCATTTGTTGGTATTTGAACGGAGGCAGGTTTTATCTCTCATTGGGATTTATCACATATTTTTGTTTTGGTTCTTCCGTGTCCCTTTTTTGTCTCCTTTTTTTAGGGGGTGATTGATGTTTGTTTGATGATGTATTGAATCCTCATATTATTCTAGTTTCATGCTAGTTTTCAAGCTTGAAAGGCTAGTTGGATAGTATGTCTTCTTTAGAGAATTTAAATTACCAAAAGCATGTTACATAGGAAGAATTTGAATTACCAAAAGCCAGAGAGAAATCCAAAACAATAAGAGTTCAAAGATAGTTCAGTTAATTCAATTAACATTTTGAATTGTCTAATTAACAGTTTTATATATGGTTTCCACACCTAATGACTGCAGGTAGAAACAATAATGAACTTGACATACCTTCCATCCATCGTTGGTTTACTCTTCTTTGTCTTTTGGATTACTGACTTATGGTGTATGTTTCGTTGATGTTTCTATGGGTTAACATGGACATGTATCTCAATCTCAAACTAAAAACTACCGGTGAAATCACTAGACCACAAACTATAGGTGAAAACACTAGAGCACACATGCTTATGAATATGCATCTATTCATAATTTTTATGAAGCCAATGATCCTATGAGAAGTATTTCACCCTTTTGAAGAAGTTCTATGAATCCAATGGAGTGGTGAGAAGGATTTATCTCAATTATTTTGAGATCACTTACTCAAGTTTAAGACGGCTAGACGGTGGCCAAACGTTGGTCATAAAACATTTGATCACCTTGCCTACATAGGTTGCATGTTGCAAGAACTTGCAGTTGGCAGATCAAAAGAAATGCATGAATGTTTTTAATTCAATGACATAACACTGGAAAATGAATTTAATGAAGGTGATATTACCAATAATATCTCCACCACCATTGCAATAAAAGGTGAAAGTTTGCAAGTTTGCATCCACTAAAAATGCAAAAAAAAAAACAATATTTTATTTATTTATATTAAATGATATTGTTAGCACATGAAAATTTGTGATTTGGGAAAACTTGATTTTTTAGCTGAAGCAACAGAGAATTGAACCACTAGAGATTGATTGACTCATTTTTTCTATTTTGACCTTTTTTGGAAAGTTGCATGCATCAAAACCTTAATTTTTTAAAATGCCTTAGAGATTTGAAGATTGCATGCATGTGCACAGTGTTTTTGATCAAAGGATGGACTATTACAGTTGATGATATCATATTTCTGTTGGAGATATTACACACTCACCTATAATTATTTTCCTAAGTTTTATAGTCTGATGTTGAGAACGATTCCTTAGATGAGAATATTCTCTCTAGAGAATATTTCCTTACAAAAGAGGATGTTCCTCTTCAGTTCAGAATTAGTTACACTCAGTTAGACTAGTGGAAGACACTCATGCATGGAAACCTTTATTTTATCACCAGGAGTTGCATGTGTCTCTCTCACTTCCACACATGTGTCTCAGTCAATTGATGATTGCATGGATCAGTTAACTAGGACTAGGTGGCAGTTCACTCCAGTGTCTGTTAGTGAGTGTATAGATCTCTCTAGATCACTACTATGGAGCATTAGTTACTCATGTAGCCTATATCTATTGCAAATTATTCACTCTTTGAGTGTGGAATACGGTTAATGAGAATTCTTTTGTTTTTTATCTCTTGATTATTCTTTCTCAATTTATCTTTGCAAATGTGTGTAGTATTTTCTACCTAGATCTATTATGTCCAGGTTCAACACATTTACATGCTATCAGAGCCGATGGACTGCTAAGCAAAAGCTACCCCAAATTACTTTTGCAGGTACTGAAGATTGAAGAATGAAGAAAAAATGGATTATTCACCGGCAATACTTCTCACGCCTCATAACTATTTGGAGTGGAAGCCAAAAATTATGGTTTTGCTCAGATGCATAGGCTTGTACCAATTAACTATGGCAATGGAAGTAGAGCCTGATTATGCCGATGAGAAAAACGATTTTTCTCAATAGACAAGATATGGCCATAGGATGTATCCTCTGGTTTATTTCTCCTGAAATTCTCCATCAAGTATATGATGACTCATAAGAATCAACTCCAAATGAATTATGGACCATATTGGAGGTTCTATTCAGGAATAAAGAAGATTGTGAATATTTCATGCAGGAGGCTGAACAGATAGAGCCACAAGAGAAGCCATCAGAAGATCAAGCATCTTATTATAAAGAGTCTTCTACAAAAGTATTTGCAAAAATTTGTATTCCATTAATTGAAGATGATGTCTGTTCTATTTCAGATTTTTTTTTGAATTTCATGTGGAAGATATATGGCATGCATCTCAGGGGTCACATGCAGACACTTTTCCATGCACAATGCATGCATCTCAAGAGACAAAAAGGGAGTCGTGCACATCATACTCAATTATGATATTTTCTAAAAACAATTTTCAGAAACAAATTGGATATTTGAATTCCTCTCGGAAAAATGTCTAATTTAAAAAAAAACATCATCCGAAACGGAGTCCGGGAAGTGAATTTATGATCATTTTAAAATCAACAAAATTTCAGCATTTTTCTGAAAACGGCCGCATGGTTTTCAAAGTTTCATCCAAACTTTATATAGATATTCTTCATTACAATAAGAGAAAGTGGATATGTTTGGACATCTCAATGGTGCATCTACTCCATCATATCCGTGCAGACATCTACATCTTCAAAAAAATCTTCAAATAGCACAAACTTGCACAGTTGTGAGGTCTTCTTAGAGTGAAGAACATGGTTGCTTAGCAACTTCCTTTTTTTCCTTCTCATATATTTTTTATGCATTGTAATTTGAGGGGGAGGAGGGGGCGGGGGGGTGTGTTTCCCATGAGGTTTTCCCTCTTCCCTCGTTTTTTCAATTTTTCATTCTTATATGCATTATACAATGGGTACCTAACATGGCATTTGTTGTCGGGACCCATTCATCATGTACACCCTAGTAGTGTTCAGGGGGAGTGTTGGAGATATTACATACTCACCTATAATTATTTTCCTAAGTTTTACAGTCCAATGTTGAGAACGATTCCTTATATGAGAATATTCTCTCTAGAGAATATTTCCCTACAAAATAGGATGTTCATCTTCAGTTCAGAGTTAGATACACTCAGTTAGACTAGTGGAAGTCACTCATGCATGGTAACCTCGGTTTTATCAAAAGGAGTTGCATGTGTCTCTCTCACTTCCACACAGGTGTCTCAATCAACTGATGATTGCATGGATCAATTAACTAGGACTAGGTGGAAGTTCACTCCAGTGTCTGTCAGTGAGTGTCTAAATCTCTCTAGATCACTACTATGGTGCATTAGTTACTCGTGCAGCCTATATCTATTGTAAATTATTCACTCTTTGAGTGTGGAATACGGTTAATGAGAATTCTTTCATTCTTTCTCCCTTGCTTATTCTTTCTCAATTTCTCTCTGCAAATGTGTGTAGTATTTTCTAGATGGATATATTCTGTGCAGGTTCAACACATTTACAATTTCTACCCATACACATGCTGGAGTGCTTGTCTCTTGAGAGATGAACTGTAATTGCAAAATTTGCAGTTGTCCAACAACCTTGCTGCGCAACTGTGTCAGTCTATTTTTTGAACAACAAGAAGGGGTTTTTTTGTCAGTTTCAAATCAAAGCCTAATCACAGGGATAGTAAGGACATGAACACTAAGAATGCAACAACATAAACAATGTATCAGTCTGAAGTAATATAAGTTCATTTGTTGCAGTTTAGCATATTATGGTTTTGAGAGTTTTGGGAAGCAAATGACATTTTGAAAGAGGTACAAAGAGTTATAGGGAACCTTATCATCATCATAAGATCAAAGTCACCATCAACCAACATCATCTATCAGTGAAAATAAAAAAGGTGTACAAAGTGTGAAAATAGCCTTTGTTGTGTTTTTGTTGTCGATTCTTGTTGCGCATTGACCTTGCTACGCAACTATGACAAAGCATGTTGTGTTTCTGATTGTTTTAGTAGACAACTTCAAATTAAGTTTATGACCAAATGGAAAGGAATTTTTGAAAAATGAAATATTTTTTGTCAAGGATAGACCAAATAAAAAAAACCTCTCCCAATTTTTACACAGCTATCATAGTTTGGGAGATATGATGTCATCTTTGAGGCTTATTTTCCAGAATTTCGCCAAGCCAAATTTGCTGACAAAGTTCTAGAATTTTTTTAAATTCAACTTGGTGGACCTCCAACTCAACAAGGTTCAGCCCAAATTTATTTGGATAGTGAATCTTGAATATTTTTCTACCAAATCCCATGATTTTCTCTTCAGTTAGCACAATTTTAGTTGGTCAAAAAACAAATCCTAGAAAGTAGGATATGGACAGATTTTTCCAAATATTATTTCCTAAGCTATTGTAACCTCTTCCTATCTTTAGCTAAGGAAGGATTTCGACCTCTTTAAGCTTTGATATGAATTTTTTCTATATATTATCATAAAGAGAATATAAAAGGGGTTAGACTTTCAGTGAGAGAATCCTATTGTACTGTGTACCATTTCTGAATATCTTATGAGTTAATACAGAAGCAGAGATTCATTATGGTGTT
>ML802221.1:248183-260863 GCA_009831015.1 Picea engelmannii | reverse complement strand
AACAACCCTTATGTGAAAAAGTTCAATTCTCTCTTTTTCTTGTCGAGTTACATTGAGATTATTGTTACTTGAAGAACTAGTACTTGCAATAGAACCATTACCTTGATAACCCATGGTTGTGATCTTTGTTTCATCACTTGAATTAGAACCTAAATCATGTTGTATGGTTGCAACAATCTTTGACTTCCCTTTGTTGCCAAACTTTTTGAGTCTTCTTTCTAGATGAAGTTTCCAACAATGGTCTTCATCATGGCCATATTTTGAACAATGTTTGCATGTGAATTTTTATCCCTATTTCTTAACAACAACATTCTTTTTTCCATTGCCCTTGAACTTCCTCTTTCCTTTGTCTCCATGGCCGAAAGGCTTCTTGTTACCCTTATGAGTTTCGTTCCTTCCTCTTGCTTCCAAATAAGTGTCCTAAACACAAACTTTATCTAGATTTGAAGGATTAAACATGAGTATAGTATGTCTCAAATAACTATGTAAAGCTCCAATGTATTTGAGTAAAGTTTCTTGAGAAGAAAAATATACTCCCAAAACCAAAGCTCGTCTCCTACATTCTTGAGTAAAGCTTTGCACATTCTTTCCTTTAGCTTGTCTAAAATTTTGCCAATCCATAGTAGCTTTTTCCATATATGCCAATGGGTAAAATTGTCTTTTAATTGCAACAATGAAATCATTCCAAGAGGTTAAAATTTTACCATGTTTCTTCATGTCCTCCTGAGTCTTGGATTCCCACTAAATGAGTGTTGGACTATCCAATCTTAAAGAATCAAGATGAATCTTAGTTTCATCATCGTGAATTTTTTGTATCCTACAATACACCTCAATCTGATGAATCCAATTATCTAATTTCTCAACATTAACTTCTCAATTGTATATTGACAATTCGAATTTAATATATAGCTTTAATGAAGGAATTTGTGAAGGAGTTTTACCATGTCCCTTTGGAGAATTCGGAAGATGTCTTGAATTATTAGAAGAAGAAGATGAATATGATGGAGGAGAGGGTGGTGGAGAAGCACCATTCTCTCCATTTCCATTTGGAGTTTTATCACCACTATCTCCCTTATGCTTTGAAGGGTTGGAGCCTTCACCTTGCAACCTTGTATTCATTTCCATCAAGATATTCATCATCTCTCTCATTTTCATGACAGCCTTTCTAATATCTTCATCTTCTGCAGGAACATGTTCATGACTCTCTTCATGAGCCATACTTGGTGAATGCCTCCTTGAATCTTGCGGTGATGATATAAGCTTCCTCCTTGAAGGATGAGAACTTGGCTCTACAAGTTGACCTTCTCCTCTTGTGAGTTTCAACCTTGTGAGCATCAGAAAACAAAACACTTGCAAATAATCAAGTCTTCAAAAACCTATGCTCTGATACCAACTTGATCTAAAAATGAAGAAGACTTGTATTCTTGAAAATATTTCCAAGTATAATTTATGTGTTAAAATACAAATGGATCAACTTTGCAACACAACTTAAATAGGATTTATTCATTCAATATTCATATAAAAAAAAACATATTCAGTGAACAGAAAACACATAACACAACAAATGATAAAGGAGTTCACCCCTCTCTTGGGCTACATCTCCTGGTCCAGCTTCCAATGGATCATTTGTATTATTTTCTCAAAGTGCTCAAAAATGTTCTTTACAATGCTCAAAATGCCAAATAGATTGCTCCAATGGCTTCAGAACGTCCAAAAACCCCTAGTTGGTCTTTTTTGGCACCTCGTTTGGCCAAAAAATGAAGAAGATAGGCTTCCTGGAAGTCCCCCCTTCAAGCTTGCTATCTCTGCATCTACAAAACGCACCTTCCTTGACTCAACCTAGCCCACACAAATTTTAAAGTGTAAAAACTTTGCATCGGGCACAACCACACAACCGGTCCAAACTGTCGTACGGTTATGCGTCGGCCTTAACTACCAAGGCCCGTGGGCACATGGTCAGCACAAGACCGCACACTATTACACAACAGGGATAAAGGTTCAAACCGTTGACATAACCATAAGGTTTAAACCTGCACGCATACACGTTGGTCACATGTTATATCAAACCACACACATTTCAAATGGTTACAACAAATATTACGGTGGGTCTAACCACCCGTAGCACCGGTCGTATTCAATACAATATATAACCATGGGTCGGGGCTTAGCACCAGACTGATTCATGCCCCAACACAGATTTCTGCAATGTTAAATATATTACAATGCACATATTTGTTAAGTAACATGTGCGGGTGCACCGGTTGGGTGGCCTTTCCCAAAGCTTTACCCTGCTTGGAGGTCACGGGGTCGACTCCTGCCAAGTGCAAAGATTTTAATCCAATAAACATGTGACACGTGGTGAACATTGATTGAGCCACGTGTCGCCATCCTATTCGCTTCCAACAAACCATATCACATGCTAACTGTCCAATAAATTCCTACCACGTGTCGTACGACCTGCCATGTTTTGTACGGCCTTCCACGTCAGCGTCCATACGGACTGTACGAAATGTACAGTCAACATCCCTTTTTTTTGCATGTTTGTCATTTTGAATAGAACACGATATCTTTCACTCCCAACATCTGTTTGAATCCAAACAAGTTGCATTGGGTTTGTAACGATGAGGCCTACGCTCTAGTTCAATTTGAGGCAATTCCGAGAACTTTGAATTTTTGAGCAAAATTTGATCCCCTGATCAGGTGGGATGTTACAAATTCTTTCTATGTCCAGATTCACAAATTAGGAATGACTACAACAATAGTAGTTCTTCAGAAGTTGGCTATGGAGACAATCAAAAATAGGTTTGTATGAATGATTACTTACAGGATGCGAATTCCATGGAGACAATGTTGTTAGACGCATTCCAAAATGATGAGCTAGGGGATGATTCTCATATCAATGATACCATTTTTGAAAGCCTAAAATCTACTTCCACCACCCCTCTCTTTGGACCTAGTGCCTAGTCAAAGTCTACCCATCTTGGGACCACTGTAATGTTACTGTACAAAATGAAAGAAAATTTTGGCATGTCAAATACATGTTTCTTGACAATATTGAAGTAATAGACCAGCAAGTGCCTTATATTATTTTTGAGAAATCTTGTCACACAATCAACATTAGAAATAATCCCTTTTATAAAATTTAAATGACCATGTACCTTTATATTTCCCACTAACTATAGGATATCCAAAGATAAGGCTCTTCCTAGTGATAATTTTTTTCTTGGTAGCTACTAAGAGGAAAAGAAGTTGTTGAAAATTTTGGATGTTGAGTATATATCATATCATGCATGTACAAATGATTGTATTCTATATAGAGGATAATATAATATCAAATATATATGTACAAAATGTGGGCATGACAAGTACCATAAATCAAATAAAAATGGTAAATTATATGGTCCTCCTCATAAGATATTCAGGCAAATGCCTATAATCCCAAGGATTCAAAGGCTCTTTCATTGCAAATAATTATTTATGTTGTAGGGATGGGATGCCTCACAAATAAGTGAGTTGGAATTTACGTGAATCCAAAAAGATTCAATAACCATGAAGCATATATAGGATACATGTCCAAAAAATTCAAGGATGAAGTACGAAGTCTACAACTCAACATAGCAATGAATGGCATGAACCCATATTCTCTCCAAAACACCAACTATTATGTTTGGCCTATAGTAGTTATCAATAAAAATACCCCTCCATGGTTGTCCTTGAAGAATGAACATCTTATCTTGGCTCTTATAGTCCCTGGTAGAATACAAGTGAAGAATATGGATGTCTACCTATAACCATTGGTAGATGAGTTGAAAGAATTATGGGAAGGGATACATGTATATGATGTATCGAGACCCATAACAATAGAGAAGAGTTTTATGTTGTATGTAATATATGCGTACACCACTCATGATTATCCAGGCTTATGAATTTTCTCTAGTAATTAACATGTTTATTGATTTTTTTATATATGTATAATTTTTTATTTGTGTATTTAATTCGTTCTAATTGACATTTTATTATTAAACACTAACATGTTATGTATACAATAATTTTGCAGGACTTGTAACTAAAGGATATCATGGATGAAAATGTCCTGGACCTTATTTGAAGGCTAGGTGGTCCAACCACCTACAAAAACTAGTGTATGAATGCTCAAGGGTATTCCTCCTCGAAGAACACACTTATAGAAGAGAAACATCCTCTTTCAATGGTAAACCAGAGAGAACCCAAAGGCCTTCAATAACGAAACTAACATAATGGATTAGAGCATATGAGAGAGAGAAGGAGAAGGATATCACACAAATGTTTGATTCAAATGGGGAGCCTATGTTTGATGATCCATAATTCGTCGACACCTTGAGAAATTTCCCATTGGGATGAAAATGAAATCTATCTTTTATGAGCTCCCATTTTGGGAGCATCTTAAGATTTCCCACTTACTAGATCCCATGCATATATTTAAAAACATTTCATATTCTTTATGGAGGAACATATCATCAAAAGAAAGTGACACATTAGATGTGAGCAGAGATCTTATTTCTTCAAAAACTAAAAAGAAACATTGGCCAAGAAAAGAAAGTAGAAGAGAGAATGGTCCCTCTTGGTCTTTCAAAGAAGGTGATGTCTCTTGGATTTTGAAGAAAAAAGATCTTTATTTGGCGAATAAAATTATATTGTGTGTGAAGGTGCCTTCGTTATATGGGTCTTCCCTACGACATTTATTCACTATGCATGAAGACCATTTGTCAGGGTTTAAATCAAATGACCATTTGAACCTTCTAAAGGTATGACGTATGTCAAAAATATGATTTTACTATTTGTAATTTTTATTTTTATGCCATGGGACAAAACAAAAATAATTTGTATGTGTTTACTTTTTAGTTTCATTATCCTATGCACGTGTGTGGGTGTGTGAACCATGACTTCCCCCAATACATAAGGCATGCCATATCTAAATTATCTTCATTTGTACGTTGGATTACATCAAAGAATATTCATATGGCTAGCATTCCATGGTGATGTCAAGAGATAATTGATATTGTTTATATGTTTGAGAAGGAACTACCACCAAGTTTCATGGACTTGTAGATTCGTCTTCTAATTCACCTAGTAGATGAGGTTGAATTAGTCGGGGTAGTTTCCTATCATTGGAATTTTTTTTTAGAGAGGTACATTAAGAAATTGAAAGGATTTGTTTGTCAAAGGGAAAAACATGAGCGGTATATGGCAGAGGGGTGCATATCATATGATTCTTTCTATTATGCTAGTGAGTACATCAATAAGATCAAAAACACACCAGGTGCAATTATTTGGGATGATGAAAGGGATGAAGACAAAAGAGAAGGGGAGCTTCTCCAAAGGAATGGAAAAAGACATTTGATAAAGAGTAAATGACTTATCATTTGTCAAATTTCTACACAGTAACTATTCCCACTCAACTTCATAATGTATATTTTGATCATGATCTCATATGTGCTATATGTTGGTTTCATTTCATGAGTACATCAACAAATTTAGAAATTGATGCCATGAATAAATTCATTCTTTACAATTTGGAGGAAACATAGCCATGGGTCACATTGTACGAACAAAAGAGGAGGAAATGGAAAAGTGAAAGGAAATAATTCATATGGTTGAATGGTAGAAGCATGCCTTATACTCATCATTTAAAAGAAAATATTCGAATGATATGCCCCAATAGTTGGGTTGTTGACCAAGTCAGACAGAAATTTGGTGCATCCATTCGTTACCGGCGTGAAGAAGAGGATGCACTAAACATAAGGATTGGTTGCAAAAACTCAATAATAATTTCTTTGTGTAGATAATTATTAACTTTGTAATGCACATTTGAATTGTAAGTACATCTATGTTATTTTATATTTTCATTGTTGGGTTATTAGCCACATATTGACACTGTGATTTGTTCACTTTTTTATAGGTCCATTTGTTCCCATCTATGTGGGCATACATACATCATTTTTTCATAGAGGATTTTGATGATGGAGACATGACACAAGACAATAGAGATGAAGTCAAGTTCGAACAATCTAGTTGTGCTAGCCACCACGATCAAAGTACCATATAGGGGATGTTAGGGTACATCAGAAAGATACAAGAGGTCATTTGAGTGGAATTCTCTTCTTATCAATGTGTTATTTCTAGGTGCAAGTGGTGGGACACCTTTGATTGAAATAATGTAAAGGAAGATCATGATAGTGGGATGATATGCATCAACTGTAAAAAGATGTGGAATGAAGCTATGGAGCATTATGTTTTCCAAAAACACTGCAACCAAGTGTTTTTTTACCCATATGTGTTGGATAGGGATTGGTGGTTTTTATTAAGACATGGCCCTAGATTAAAATATATTTTTGAGAAAAACAATGCTATCATGCAGAGCGAGGAAAATAATCAAAGCGATGACAACATAGGGTGATATATTATACATGTTTTATTCTTTAATTACTTCTTTTATGTTTTCAAATCCATAGTGGATTTAATAATTTTATTATTAAAAAATAATGTATTTAGTATTTAATATTTCATATGAAATATTATTCATTTTTTGATTGGATGTTATAATTAAATGTTATGCGTAAATGATATAACTATTTTTCCATTGTAAGTCTAGATTATATTTGAACTTTTAATATTTTAATTTTAACTTTTACTTTAAAAAACAATATATTATTGTATTGTAAATATCAAATATTTATATCATAATTTTAAAATTTATTTTTGTTACCCGCCATTTCATATCTTTGTGCATGCAAACTAGGTTGGAGATGTGGATTGTAGGAGATCTACTAGTGGGTATGTGTTTAACCTATTTGGAGGAGCAATAAGTTGGATGAGGAAAAGACAGGTTGTAGTGACACTTTCAACTACAGAAGTTGAATACATGGCAGCCACTCATGCACATAATGAAGAAATATGGTTACAAAGATTGTGTTTGGGTATTGGGCTTGTGAAACAAGCTGTAAGGATAGATTGTGATAGTCAAAGTCCAATTTTTTCTAGCAAACAACCCGAGTTATCATTCAAAGACAAATAATATTGATATTCAATATCACTTTGTGAGAGACATGGTTGAGGAAAATAAAGTATTGTTGTTGAATATGGACACTTTGAAGAATGTTGTAGATTCATTAACAAAATATGAGCACTGAGAAGTTCTCTTGGTGTAGAGGATCCATGGGAATTTTTTCCCTGGATTGTTGACTATGTAACCTTGTAACCCCTTGTATGCAAAGAAAGCAACAAGTGGGAGAATGTTGGGTATGTATTATATTCTTTGCATGAGTATTCGTGTCTATGTTGCACCGGACGCATAGGGGGTGAAGGGGGGGAGAAATCCCCCGATGCATAGGTTGAGGGGAAGCACCACTGATAATTGTTTTCCTCCGGAAATGTGTCACATTTTTGCCTCATTTTTCATGTTGTCTCGATTGTCATGTCTATTGTTGGGCGGTTTTTAAGAACATGGTTTTTTTCCGATGGTTTTCCATTTCCAGTTAAGGATTTAGGTTTGTTGAATAATCCACGTCATTTGGTTAGGGTTTTGGATGTTGTTGGCTCCTATATGTATATTGTATTGTAAACAATGTATCACTATGAATGAATATAGAATATGTTTGTTTTCCCGATTTGGGTTTCCAGGGGAAAAATATCTGTCTAATGTTTGTATTTTCCATTGTATATTTTATGTTCTTTTAGTGAAATTTTTTTTGCAGTAAATATTGTACAAGGTTAAAATATACACCTGTCTACTCCGTGCTTCGGGTTTAAGAGTTTTTCACCACCAGACACCTCAAATCCTCCGGAGTATCGAACTGGTGAACTCGCACAGGGGCTCAATTGATGGTCCACTCCTCTCCAACTACGAATCGTTTTGATCCTATCTGAGACTCCATCCTTCGGGAGTTCTAAGAGGTTAATACACCCAACTCTCTAAATTTCTAGACTCTGAAGTAACTAGGAGGCACGATCCATGAACCATGTGTTTTATCCAAATTTGCGGATGCTAAATCCTGTCTCCAGATGTCCCCCTCAACCGACGCTCGAGATCGACTCTCGCCTTAAAGCCTTCGGGGATTCTATAACCACAATAATTTTCTCCTTCATTCTACCATTTGTTGACGTGTGTACTAACTATAACCATCTATGAATTACTTTGGATTTCGGATCTTCGAGAGTCTTACGTATTTTTTCAACCACACTCTAATGCTCTTGGATAGCTAGACTTCTGGAATATATCTAATCTATGGAAACATGTTCTCATTGATGGATGGTCCAGATTCACTTCGGATCCTGAGACTTCGAGAAACTTATATCCTTTGAACCTAAACATGAAAAATATCTGAACACACGAAGTCTAAAGAACTTCAAGGATTAAAACGTGCACACCTTCCCCATATTTGGCAATCACAAGAGATCATGGTTCCTCCCGAATGGATCTCATCCACTCAAACTTCAAATAGGATAAAACCTTTTTCTCTAAGGAATTTCATCCTCTATTTCTCTTGAGATTTATCTCTTGAAATAATTTGAATCCCTGGCCCAAACCTTGGGATTCTTTGAAATTTTGAAGACTTCAAACTTCAATATTTTTACAAAATCCTCCTTCGCTCTCCTTGCGCTCACCTTCCTGAGAAATTTTTCAACACATGGTTAAGTGTTGGCCCAGTGCACACCTTGCATGGGTCTTCTCAAGATTCTATACTCCACTGAGTATATATGCACTCCTTGTACTCGCTCTACAAAACATCACTCTATCTCTTCTGAGTTACTGAATGGAACAAGGACTCTACCTTCGCACTCTTTGCGTGGCACTGTGCACTCCTTGCACCAGGGTTTTCAAAAGATAAATAATTGAAACTTACAGAACATCACTTGTTCATCCACTCAACCATAATATGAACACACATGCATATAAAACATAGAAAAACAAATAACATAACATTAGCCAGTTACTCAAAGGAAAACATGTGCAAATATTTGAAAGCAACTCTCCTGTATAATATTACTTTAGTAAACATGTAGAAGGTTTTCTGCAACAACTTTATACAACTCTTATATTAACAACTGATCAACAATAATAACAATCTCAACAACTTCATTTGGGCATACAATACATATATATATACATGAGGGGCCTCTCGAGCCTTCCCTCCAGATTATCTAAGAGTTGTCATATAACAATTAAGAAATTCTCCTACTAAGACTTATTACAATAAATGGGAATTTATAACCCAAATATGTGTTGATTCTGAATATTTGTACAATCCTATATGGATTAAAGAAATTACAATCTTTTGGATTGTCTACAATGGATTTAGCCTCAAATCATTAAAAGGCCCTTAATTTCAATACTTTGAAAACATCAAAATGACACACTCTCTTTGCGATAAAAACCAATTTAAATTTTCATGTTGTATGCTAAGCTTCGCTCCACTCGGCCTCCTTGAACATTAATAATGATGGTCCTACACCAAACTCCCCACGACAAAAATATTCATGGGCTCCTATCCATGATATCCTCCATTGTCTTTCCATGATTATAGATGCCAGTCTCAGTTACCCAAATGACATCTTTTGCTGGTTGATCTTTCCAGTTAGCTAGATACTCATAGCAAAATTTCCTCCTGGTCTTCTTATCAATCCTCCGATAAAAAAAATTCCCTATCTATGGTTTTTATGCTATGGGCATCTGTTGCTTCCAATGAATCTCCTCCTGATCATATGTCCCTTTTGTATCATTCATCTTGTAAGGGTATAGATCATCTACATTGAATATTAGTGATATTCCAATGTCCTCTAGAAATTCAATCTCATAATCATTTGCAGCAAACTTTCTGAGAAATTTGCATGGTCCTATATTCTTCATATTCAGCTTCTTATATTTCCCTTTTGGAAATATCTCTTTCCTCAGGTGTGTTAAAACTTGATCTATGATTTCAAAATGAACCTCTATTCTTATATGGTCTACTCTGCTCTTGTATTTCTGGATGTATCCTGTAGGTGTACTTTGATCTCATCATGCAACTTCTGCATCTTTGCAACAAAGTCTTCTTCTCCTTTACTTTGGAAATCATCTCATCCCAAATATCTCGACTCTGAAATTCCTCTTGGATTCATTCCATATATTATCTAGAATGTGATTTTACCAGTACTCCTATTCAGTGAGTCATTATATGAAAACTTTGCTTGGGGAAGAATTTGATCCCACTGCCTATGATGTTCAGTGACCAAACTCCTCAAAAAATTCTCTAATATTCGATTTAATACCTCAGTCTATTCATTTGTATAAGGATGATATGAGGAACTAAAAGAGAAAATTGTCCCCAATTTTTTGCACAAATTCCTACAAAAGTTTCCGACAAATTTAGTATCTCAGTTTGCGACTATACTCCTTGGCAACCCATGTAATCTCACAATCTCCTTAAAAAATAAATTCTCTATGTGTGTAGGATTGTTGGTTTTCTAACATGGTATGAAATGTTCCATATTTGGAAATCTATCAGCTACCACAAATATTGAATCACTGCCTCTTTGGTTTCTTGGTAATCCCATGGCTTATCTGGAATAGGCAATGGTTGATACAATCTAGTGTTTTATTGCTTTCCTTTGGCATACTAGCAGATTCTGCATATGTTCATGAATTTCTTCACATCAGATCTCATACTTAGCCAATGTTATGAAGAATTCAATTGTGCATATGTCTTATCATGGACAAAATTTCCAACTAAACCTCCACTTTGCTTCTCCTTTAGCAAGTTATCTCTCATTGAGCACTTCAGGATAGACAATTGAATTTCTTTGAAAAACAATACATCTTGGATCATATATTCTATCCACTAGATTTTGTCCCTTAACAAATCATTCTCACATGCTTCATAAGCTTCTTTGAAATCTATATCTCCTTGATGCATCTCCTTGAGGTGTTCAAGCCCTAAAGTCTCCACTTGGAATTCCTGCAAGATCAATCATCTCATGCTCAAAGCATCTGCAACTTTGTTAGCACTACCACTAATATGTTTAATAATGAAAGTAAAATTCTACATGATTTCTACCCATTTGGCATGTCTCTGGTTCAAATTCTCTTGCCTGGTTATGAACTGTAAACCTTTATTGTCTGTATACAGAAAAAACTCCTTTGGGATAAGATAATGTGTCCAATTTTTCAAGGCTTGAATTACAACATAAAATTCCTTATCATATGTGGAATACTTCCTCTTATCATCATTCAACTTCTCACTAAAATAAGCGACATGATTACTGTCTTGACTTAAAACTATGTCAATGGCCTAATCCACTTGCATCACATCTAACTTGAATTTTTTTTATTAAAGTATGGTAGAACTAGAAGTTTTGTTGAATTTCCTTTAAAAACTTGCCAACCCATGAAAACTCCTTACTTCAAACACACTTCTTAAGAAGGCCATTTTCTAATTTCCCTCACCTTTTCTGGATCCATCTTCAATTCATTTGAATAGATCATGAACCCCAAATGTATAAGTTTTGTTTTCATGAAAGAACATTTCCTTAATTTTATCAACAACTTTTCCTACTATAACCTCCTCAACACCATTTTCAAATGTCTCAAATGCTCCTCCTCAGTATTACTGAAAACTAGGATGTCATTTAAGTAAATAATTACAAACTTACCAATAAAATCCTTGAGTACCTCGTTTATTAATCTCATAAATGTACTCAAGTAATTCATTAAGACAAATGGAATAACAATCCAGTCATACAATCCTTCATTTTTTTTTAATGTTGTCTTCCATTCATCTCCTTCTCGCATCGTTATCTAATTATAACCAATCTTCAAGTCTGTTTTTGAAAAATAATTTTCTCCACTCAAGCAATCCATCAAATTGTCCATTCTAGGTAAAGGAAATATATACCTGATGGTTATCTTGTTGATGGCTCTTGAATTTGTGCACATTCTCCAACCTCCATATTTATTTGGACTTAACACATTTGGTACTATGAACGGGCTCAAAATTTCCTTGATCAAACCTTATCCAACAATTCTTGGACTTGATTCTTGACCTCTTCATTCTCTTGAGGGGTCAATATGTATGCTACTTTGTTTGGAAAAATTTCTCCTGGAATAAGGTCGATATGATGACTGATACTCCTCATGGGAGGTAAAGTGTGAGGTAGCTCATCCACCAAAATATAAACAAACTCATCCAATAACTCATGGACTTCCAAAGGAAAATCATTCATATAAGTTCTTGTAATGATGACTCTCGGCTTACCTACAACAACAAACTAACTTTCTTGTTCTTTCTTGACTTCTTTAAAGAGTTCCTTCCCACTCATGAGAAGTATACTAGGAATAGCTTCTTCTTTGACTCCTTTATCTTCTATTGGAAGAAACATATTCTTACACCCATTCTTCTCAAGGGTATAATTGTTTTTCCTTCTATCATGTATGACATTCCTATGATATTGCGATGGTCTCTCCAACAATACATGACAAATATCCATAGGTATGACATCACATAAAATTTCATCTTTATAACTACCTGTTATCACTCCAGGAAACTCTCCTAGGCTGTAAGTCGGAGATGCCTGGTAACTAACTCTTTTTTGGGAAATGTTTTTCTCAATATTTGATATGGTTTTTGGGTCAAAATGAATATCTAAGTACTTGACTGTGTTTCCAA
>ML802221.1:208960-235378 GCA_009831015.1 Picea engelmannii | reverse complement strand
AAAAAAGAATTTAAGTAAACCCTTCGCCTCAGGTTTCAGCTAAAGGACTTTTCTTTGCTCTCGTAAATAAAAAAATGCAACTATTGAATGAGGGAAAGGATAATGAGATCCATTATAATCTTATTTTTCATATCATATAAACTTCATTGCTCGATGTTTTTTCAAATATAAAGTATGCAGATTTAAGAAAAAAGGATTTAAGTAAATGCTTTGCCTCAGGTTTAAAATACATTGACAGCCAAAGGACTTTTATTTTCTCTCGCAACTACAAAATGCGAAGATTGAATTAGGGAAAGGATAATGAGATCCATGATAATCTTGTCATGTATTGAAACCAGGTGCCTAGATACGTTTGGGATTAGTCCAGAACCCACCCACTATGATAATAATGATAATGAGGAAGAATGAATCTAGAATCCTATGCATTATAAAAAAATCGCACTTTCAGAACACTATGCGTGATAATGATGATAATGAAAGAGAATGAATTTCCCTCTCATAATATAATTCCCCTTTTGTGAGAAACGGTAAAACCTCGGCATGCACCCCATTTTGTTCACTGGTTGTCCATGTGTAGATGAAGTTGAAGCATATAATGTTAAATATGTCTGTAACAAAATCCAAATATAATAAGTAGATAATATAATTTAAATTTGTGGTTTACTTAGACATTCAGTTCTCTAAAACATCTTTATTTAACACACCATTTTATTTATTTGTAGAATTAAGCACCCTATTACACAATTATTTAACTCAGAAGTTTTTATAACCTTACCCTCCACACATGTTGAATAAAATTCAATAAAGTAAAAAATTAAATGAAATGAGTAATACCCATAGTCACATTTAATGCTTCTACGATATTCTCCACGAGAAAAAGAAAAAAGGTAGACACTTCTTCCATGTCTGGATGCTAAAAGAAAGGATTGTTGTAGTCGTTTCTGGTGATCTCCGCCATCAATAACAATGCATTTGAAAAATGATAGTTACAGTCTACATTATTGAATTGCAGAGAAAAATTATTTAATCATAAAACAAAACAACTAAGAAAATTAATTGTTTCGTTAAAACAAAATCTCAAATGTTCGAATTAGGGCACATATAGCTAAACCCATGATAATATTTCCCTACATTTGACTTGAGATCCCACAGAAAACAATAGACTTTAGATCCCATAGAATACAATAGATCCATTCATATGATGGAGTGTTCGTATTGATACTCAGAGGCTGTGATTTCTCGTTTCACTTGAACGACGGAGAGATTTTTCTCTTGGCTTACTCAATAGCCTCCCTGTCATTCCCAGGCATTTTACCTTTAAGATAGGGGGACCTTATCTATAAGGATTTCCATGGACGGGTTACACTCTGCCGCTGGAAAGTGAACACGCAACAAAAATGAGTTTGCAGAGAACAATGATAGAAATAAGAGGCAGAACTCTGATAGTGGTCGAGAGAAATATTTGCCTGGTGCCGACAGTACTGTGTATCGCATACTGTGCCCTGGTAATGTGGTTGGAAATGTTATAGGAAACGGGGGTAAAGTAATAAAATCTCTGATACAAGCGACGCGTTCGAAAATCAAAGTTGCAGATGTTGTTCCAAGTGTTGATGAGCGCGTGATAGTAATCTTCAGCTCACCATCAAGCAAGGGCAAGGAGAAGGATGGTGATGAACGGTAAAACCCTAAAAAAATCAATGAATGGTAAAACCCCAAAGATAAAAGAACGCAACGCTGGAACCTTAAATTAAAAATAAATGCAAGGTGCTTACACTGAAAAATGAATTAACAAAAAACCACGAATTGAAATTGAAATGCAACTGGAACTCCACGACTCTCCATGGATTTAAATTGAAACCCATCTTTGTCCACCTGGAAACGCAGGCCTCAGGCCATTCCACCGTTCGCATTCCAGGTATTCCAACCGACACTCCACGACTCTCCGCCCGCTGCAACTGAAACCTGTCCAAATATGATACCTGTTATCATTACGCCCGTCGTAACTTAAATGCTTCACATCCAACTCTTCACATTCATAAAATCGTGTTCACTGTTAATCTGAGCTAAATAATGAATGTGGAAACGAAACGCTCTTTACATTTGAATCCTTCTTAATCAATTAAACATGGCAATCAATGGCTAGGGTAGTAATTCCTTAATCATATTAAGTAAATGTGAAAAAGTAAACAAGGAAAACGTATGCTTTCATAAATGCAAGGAAGTTATGAAATTAAATCTCATTTATTGATTTGGGACGACGACGAATAATATGCCAGCATCTTTCATTGATGGCCATAAGATTAAAATTTATGATTAAAAGGTTAATTCGTCCATCAATTCCCATAGGGGGGACGCCTATCGGAATATTCTTAGTAGGGAATATTAAGAACCGATTATGCCATTGGCCCTAATCGATTACACCTATTGACAATGGGTAGATTTTATAGGGGTTTAGTGTTTAATAAGTTTTCTATGGACAGGATTAAATATGGCTAGAATATTCTTAGTAGTCACACAAAATAAATGGCTATGATTTCAATCATCAACTTCCTAGCTATTATAAAGACATTTGTTTATGTGTTTACTTTTTTAAATTTACCTAATCATATTTAAAAATTACTTTGATAGTTGATTGATTGCCACGTAAGTGATTAACAGAAATTAAAATATTAACACCAGATAAATGAAGCTCAACCATTTATTTGTTAATCAATAATAAAATTTAATATATTATTTTAAGGATTCTTTTCATCTTATCAATCTTTCGATGTTGATCAACCAAAATTATGTGGTTGTGCTAGTTATAACTATTTCTTAATTTTGTTTTTTAAAAGCTTGGTAACTCACATTGGCAACATCTCAAAGCATTTCAAATTTACTTTTCTTTTCTACTATACAAATCTGAGTGGGTCTAATAATTAAGGACATGTGTTTTTTTTTCTTAGAGTTTACTATCAGTGAGGAGTCCTTTGAAAGGGTTCCTTGAAAATGTTGTTGTCTAACTGTTTTAGGATTGGTCATTTTCCACATACTATACAACTTGAGCGGGTTTAATGATTAAGAACATGTTTTGTTTTTTCTTCTAGATCACTATCAGTGAGAATTCCTTTTAAAAAGTCCCTTAAAAATTGTCTTGTCTAACTGTTTTATGTTTCTCCTTTTTCCATAAAAATTCAAAAAATAAAAAAATATAGAAAATATACCTTGAAAATGAAAAACAAAAATTAGAAAATTTAAACTAAATGGTATTGAAATCAAATCTATATTCAAGTTTCTGTTGAAAAACACAAAGTTAAAATATCGTTATAAATTTAGAACATTAAATCTCACCAGAAATCTTTCCTTCAGATTACTGTCACTTCCTTCGTATCATCAGGAGAAATATAAAGGGTGATCCTACCAAGGTTAAGATAGAGTTACTATCTAACATTCCAAAATAATTGAGCATGTTGTAGATTCATATTAAGTTATTGTTAGTTTTAGTTAAATCGATTTTAATTTATTTTTTTTAAATAATTTTTTTAATTTATTAAGATTAACTTAAATTTATTAAAATAAATTTATATTAATATCATATAGTTTATTATTAATTTAATGAATTAATTAACAATAATTAAAAAGATACTAAACACATTTTTTTTATTTCTTTGTTAAACCATATTTTATATATATTAACATAGATTCATCTTGAACATGATTGTTTTTTTTAATTGAGTTTTAATTATTTTGATTTTAATTTTCAAGGAAGCCATTTTTTTTATTATTAGTTTTTTCAATGTAGCCTTATGTAACATAAGGCTAAGCCTCAACTTATCCTCATAATAGACTCTAGAGCACCTAGCTACTACTCTAGGTATATGTTAGGTTTATTATTGCATATTTTTAATCTTATACATGATATGCTTTGTTTTTTCTATTAGAAATTCTCATTACTTGGTGGACCTACGAAACAAAAACACAGGGTAATCTAAGCCTTCAAAATCATCGGTGGATCGTAATCGGCCTGTCCACCAACCCTTAACATGGGTGTCTCC
This sequence comes from Picea engelmannii, assembly GCA_009831015.1. Classification (NCBI taxonomy): domain Eukaryota; kingdom Viridiplantae; phylum Streptophyta; class Pinopsida; order Pinales; family Pinaceae; genus Picea; species Picea engelmannii. The sequence continues at coordinate 231,344 of ML802221.1, read as the reverse complement.
TCCCAGCTAAACAAAACCTCCTTGTGCACCAACCCTTAACATGGGTGTCTCCTCCCAACTAAACACAGTGTAAGGGTATTGAACTTTGGTGGCCTAGCATAAATATTTTTTCTTAATTTTACTATGGTGTTAATATGACTAATTACATTTATTGTGAATCATTTGTCAGGGTATAGAGATTTGGGTCTTGATCTTGTTTCTCTTGAAAAAACTCTCTCTTGTGCACCCAAGCAACCTCCCATGGTTGAAGAAAAGAGGGACAATGAAGCAAGAGATCCAATCAAGTAGTTTCTCGAGGAAGTTGTCGCACGAGAGAGGAAGGAGATGATGGATAATTTCTCCCACATCCTTCGACTCGTTAGAGGTTTATTTCTTTGTCCAAAGATTTTACAAGAGTGAAAAAATTACCTTCGCACTCCTTAAGGTCCTTCCCCATGTGAGACATTGGTGGGAGACTTAATTTGAGAAACATGCCAAGGATCAATTGCAATTTTTGGGCCATGACCCACTTGGGTGCGTTTTGTTGACATCCTCAAGGAACAACATTACCCTATCGGAAATCATGATGAACATTACACGAGATGGATCACACTGAATCAAGAGAGGGGACAAATAGTGTCGGACTTCAGTAATACCTTCCATACCTTGTGAACCAAGCCAAGTATCAAATATTATGAGTGTTATCTAGTTCTAAATCACTTTGGGGCTCTACATAGGTACATCCAAACTGAAATGGAGTTTTTGGACATCTCTCCATTGGGACCTACCTATTGATATGCTATCAAAATCGAGTATAAATTTAAGGAACACAACAAGAGGGAGTTCGGGTCTACACATATGCAACAACTGAAGTATCGTAATTGTGGCCCTAACTCCCACGGAAAAGGACAAAGAAAGTATGGAAAGTCCCAAGAAAACCAATCCAAGACACCAACAAAGAAGGGTAATGATAATTCAAATAAAAACAATGAAAAGTGGTGTGAGTTCCACAAAATCTCTTGGCACAATAGGCTTTCCATCCCCCAATAATCATTTTCTCAATGCTATAATTCCAATTGAGCTTGTGGTGAATATCGATTCCAATATATTTTTATGAAGTCACTTCCTCCAAGTTCTTGTTGTCATATACAAAGGTATCATAAGATATCTTATTGGATTTAATAACCATGACCTTAGTCTTATCAATATTAACATTCATACCCATATTGGAGAAAAAATCCTTGACGATTCTTAGTTGGTTTTCAATATCATGGGGACTCATTGCCATAAGAACGATATCATCGGCGTAAAGAAGAAGATTGATGACTATACTAGTGAGAGTAGGGCCGACACAGCCTACTTGTTCCAAGCAATCCTCTAAGTTGTCAATGTATATGCCAAAAAGGGTAGGAGACAAGGGACAACCTTGGTTGACTCTAGTATTGAAGTTAATCTCTATTGACCAGCCCTCAGTGTTTTTAAACTTAGCAATAAAGTTCTCATACATCGTTATTGCAACAACCCTCAACTCGAGAGTCACTTTTATCTCTTCCAACCTATTCCAAAGGTTTTTCCTAGGAACCATGTCAAAATGTTTTCTAAAGTCAACAAAACAACAAAAAAGATTGGTTTCAGTATTGTGGAATTCCTCTGCAATGATCCTAAAAGTAACAAGATGGTCCACAATTGAATTATATCTCCTAAACCCAACCCGACCTTTAGCTCTTTTACCGTGACTTTCTAACCAAATTCTAATCTTATTTTCCAAAATAATTCCATAAATCTTAGCTAAAATTGGGCTAATCATAATGGTCCTAAAATTAGAGGGAATGTTTCTATCCCCATTTTTAAATATAGGACCAATGAGGCTTTGCCTCCAGGGTTTAGGGAAGCCCTTCTTGACTGCTAAATTGAAGAGCTTGTGTATGTGAGGGATAAGGATTGGCCCTCCGATTTTAAAAATTTCAGCTCGGTAGCCTTCAATGTCCTTAGCTTTCCCATTTACAAGCCGCTTAACCCCGAACTCTATGTCATCTAAAGAAAAAACCATTTTAACACTTTTATTTTCTGAAATTTTTGATTGATACTTTTTTTAAAAGCATCCCATTGAAAATTTAAAAACTGAATATAACTTATATATATAATTTTGGTTTTGAATTTTGAATTTTTTTAACTTCAATAAATAAATAAAATAATTATTTTTAAAAATTCAAGGAAAATGTAATAAACATAAACCTGGAATCTTGATCAAGGCCGTTCTTATCGAAATAGAAGAGGACCATAGATTTATTAGTCCCTGCCCTTTGGGGTGGTAGGGACTATTGTAATCGTTTCTTCTTTTTGTTATTAGTGTGACACGAATCACGATATTTTAATTGTTTTAATTTTTAATTTTGGGTAAATTATGCATTTTTTCTCATCCCATTTCATGTTTTTACAGTAACTTTTAGGTTTGAGGCCTTATTTGGCATGCCCCTGCATTGCTCACCGAAATATTATTTTAAAGCTCACATCTGAGTACTAATTTTGCTCCAATGAAGTAATGCTAGAAATGACTCTAGTATTACTTCACAAACAAGAAATGTTTGTATAAAATTACTTCACAAACATGAAATGTTTGTATAAAAAATTTCTTCATCCCATAGCCCATATGCTCTTGAGTTGCCACCTACACACCATGCAAACCTACACCACCTTGCCAGCTACACACCATGCAAACCTATGCCACCGTGCCGACACATTTGTTCTTTGTCCTTTAAAAATGGTCCTGGAGATAGAAACAATAAATTTCATCTTCTACCTGCAATATTGAAAAGAGTTGAGTGATTCTGGAACCTATCTTCTCAAACAGGTCCTCTTCTCCCTACAATATTGAAAGCAAAAGAGTTATCATAAAACCTGTCTTCTCAAACCCGTTTAGCCTCGTTTTTCCTGTAAGATTGAAAAGAGAAAGACTGATCATGTTGCTCAATTTTTCTGTCACTAACAACAACTTTGAAAGCATTCATTTTCAAATTTTCATATGTGTGATATGATAAATTTTATGTTTGTTGTTAAAACAAAGATTAATTAACCTGTAATGTTTATTAGTATGGCGATATCAATACATATAGAAGTAGAATTAAATGTGGTAGTTGGCAAAGACGACAGACTGCAGAAAAATATCAATAAACTTCTAGAAATCGCTAGAAGCTCTGGAGGCTTCGAGACAATCCTGCAGCTTGTAATTTTTCTATAAATTCATATTTATCTAACCTGTTCAGCATTGGTCTTAGTTTGAATTCACTGTGTATATGTTTCCCTTCTCTATGTTGTTTTAATTTCGTGTTACGTTCTTCCTTCTCTCTTCATGGTATCAGAGCAACGTTGATACTGGGTTGTCCACTGAGATAAGTCTTATTCCTCTTTCTATCCCCTTTCCTGAAGATTGAGTTGTGTTTTCTTGAAGCACTGTGTGCTGGAGGTGCTTTCAAACTTGTTGTCTACTGCCAGATTCAGAGAAAAGATCTAGATTTACTGGTGAAGGAGGTTGTGTTGGTGAAGGAGAAGCTCAAGATTTAGGTGAAGGAGGCTGCGTTGGTGAAGGAAAAGGAGTGAAGGAGGCTTCGTTGGTGAAGGATAAGGAGGTTGCGTTGGTGAAGGAGAAGGAGACTGAGTTGGGATGAGGAAGCCGCCACAAGGAGGGTGAGCTCTATTTTTTAGAAAATCAAAAATTTTAATGAAGGTTTTTTTTGGGGTGAACCATTCTATTCTGAAGTTCTAGGAGTCTCCTTTTAAAACAATAAAAAGGAAATTTAAAAGAGAAGGAAGATATATTTTTCAGTGTTATTTTGGTGTTATTAGAAGGGATAATTTATGTGTATGGTATATTGTGTGAAGAAGGGATAATTTCTGTGTGGGAGTATTTTTTTCATTGATAAAATGGCCATTAACATGGGTATAATTCCAAAAATTAAGTTAAATGGGAAATATTATAATGATTGGGTGCATAAAATAGAGCCATTTTTAACAATGAGGAAACAATATTATTTGGTTAGTGGGAAAGAGGCCCCTCCTACTGAACACAAGGCTCTTGAAAAATGGGATCAAAGAAATAAGGAAGTTGGTGCATATATTAAAATTTGTGTGTCTCATGAAGTATTTGCAGAAATTAAAAATTTAAGGGAAGGCACTGAAATATGGAAGGTACTTAAGAAATTGTATCATAATACAAGTGAATCATGGATCTTAAATCTTACTAGTGATTTACATAATTTGAGGTTGTCTAATAATCAAGAAATTTCACCTCATCTAACCAAGTTGAAAGATATGCGTAATGAATTAGAAAGTCTTGGAAAAGCATTGGAAGAAAAGGAGTTTTTCCATATCATCCTTAGGAGGCTTCCTAGTTCCTATCATCCTTTCATTAGAGGGCTTAATTCCCACTATTTATGTAGCTAATCTTACTGCCAAGTTACTGCAAGAAGAGCAACGCCTAGCAAAGGAAAGGGAGTCATCTAATGATGAAAGTCATGCACTTGTCTCCAAGGGAAGATCGACTCACTATACTAAGAAATTCAATGATAAGTCAGGTCAGTTTTCAAAGCAACTTGAAGAAAAGAAACATTCTTATAGATTTAATAATAATTGTCATTATTGTGGGAAGCCACAGCATTATGAGAAGGATTGTCGTAAAAAGCAATGGGACATGCAACAAAAGCAACTTAAATTTTCAAATCATAAAAACTCTATAAGAGAAAACGGTAATTCTCTTTGTGTTGCACTTAATGCCAATGTTTCAAATAAATACGAATGGGTCATAGATTTAGGAGCAACTAGGCATATGTCCCACAATAAGGAAAAATTTGTTATTTTAGATAATGATTGCACTAAGGAGAAATTTTTTCTTGGTGATGATTCAACACTAGACGTGATTGGAAGTGGAAATGTTGCTATTGAAGATGGAGTATTCAATAATGTTATGTTGGTTCCCAATCTTAAGTCAAATTTTCTCTTTGTGATTCAAATTGGAAATCAAGGTTATAAGGTTGAGTTTTATAAGGACAAATGCTTAATTAAAGATATTATTAATAATTATAAAGTGGTTGCTTCTGGATATGTAGAAATGGACTTTATAAGTTTGGAAGGTTTACCTCAAATGAGAAAGCTTTGGTTGCAGAAGTTGATAATGTGAGTAGGTTGTGGCATGAGAGGATGGGACATTTAAATTACAAAAGTCTAAGTTTAATGAAAAGTTTTGAAATGGTGTATGGAGTACCTAAAATTTCTCAAAGTCAAGGAGTTTGTGAAGGATGCATGTCTCGAAAGCAACATATGGAGAAATTCATAAAAGGAAAATCATGGAGAGCCAAGACTCCACTTCACTTGGTTCATAGTGACCTCATGGGGCCATTAGAACATCCTTCTATGTCTGTTCCAGGTATGTTCTAACATTTATTGATGACTATACCAGAAGGATTTGGGTTTATTTTCTAAAGAACAAGGATGAGGTATTTGGGAAGTTCAAGGAATTTAAAGATTTTGTAGAAAAACAATGATCTGAAAATAGAAGGCTGACTTGTTATGCTATGCAAGAACCCCTACTTCATTAAAATAAATGTTACAGGACCTTGCTTCATGTGTATAAATATGCAAGATAAAACTTATGTGTTAAGTTCATGTATCTTCTTGTAAATGATTATGTGTGAGGAATTGTTCCTTTAGATGGTTAAATATGTACTTTAAACAAATATACAGCAACACAACTTGCAGCAAATAAACCATCAAACTCACAACAAAAACAAGTTGATAAAGGAGTTCACCCCCCTTCGGGCTACATCTCCTTGAGCCTCCATAATGGACTTGGCTCTCTGGGATTAATTAGTCAAAAGTTATTTTACAAGATGATTCTCAACTCCAATGGAAAAACAGACTGCACCATTGAGATCAGAACACATAAAAACCCCAAAAATGACTAATACAACTCTGAAAACGGATCATGGCTCATCCGGGCATGACCTCCTCTACATGTGGCCATAAGCTTCCCTGAGCTTCTCTTTGGAAAAAATACCTGTAAAAGTCCTCAACAGCCTCTGAAACCTGTCCCAATGTGTCCAGAGCATATCGATTAGCCAAAAATGATTATTCAATCACAGAAAACAAATATAGGCTCACCAAACCATGTCCTCCATCAAAGAGGGCTTGAAGTTCCCTGGAGCTTGTTGAAACTTCAATGGTGAAAAACTTGCAGAAGAATTCTTCAAATGGCTGTGAAAAATGCACCAACGGATCCGGCACGTCCAAAAACCCCTAGTTGGGATTTTACGGCACCTCAAACGGCCAAACGATGAAGAAGTTAGGCCTCCTCCATCTTCCTCCTTCAACTTTGCTAGAACTGACTCTACAAAACGCACCTCTGTGTGCATGTACCTGGAAAACGCTCCAAAACGTGCGTTTAAACCCAGCACCGAGCGGTTCCAAATAACCGTGAAAACTGTAGGACGGTTAGGGCACCTCCAGCCCCCAACCGCCTAGCTCTCGGGCACATGGTCATACGACCTTGGGCTAAAATAGAAAGGGCCAAACGGTTTTAAAACTGTGCCAACTCCCGCTCCGGTTCACAGGCATATGGTGTAATACATAAAACCGTGGGCTATACATATTAAAACCCCACGCGCCATATAGAAAAGGGCTGGTCATATCAATGAAACCATACGACCGGGGCTTATGCTAAAGGTTTGAACTGCGCCCAACCAACATATGCAATGGTCCACATGTAATTACCGCACGTATATACAACGGTCGAGTTGTAAAACTTATGGCACGGGCATATAACATATTCAAATGACCATGGGCCATATTCCAATACCCCCACGCAATGTAGTAAAACATACGGGCATATGTTTTGTAATGGAACCATGGGTCGGGGCTATGCCCCGGCTCGCGCCCCTTTCCGCATAACACATGTAACTTCAAATATAATGTTTGTTCACATATCAAACAAGGAACAAACCGTGGTATACTGGTTAGCGAAGGTGCACAAAAACTTGGGCGGATATAGAGGTTACCGGTTCGAATCCGGTTGGCTCCACCCAATTTTGATAAACAAACCAAAATGAAAAAAAATGAGGGGGACACGTGGCGCCCATGGATTGGGCCACGTGTCCTCATATTATTCGCCAACACCCGGACACGTGTCATCATGCCATTCGCCAACATCAACCAATAAAAACATGCCACGTCATCCACCTGCCATGTCACCTCTGCCATGACAGCGCCACGCATACTGCTGATGTCATCTGACACACAGGATGCTGACGTCACCTTGTGCCATGTGTCACCCATCCAGTGGTGACACGTGTCACCTCCGAATTGGTCAAACCGTACACCAAAAAGCCCATAACTGCATGCCACGTGTCAGCACCTGGAGCCGCCACATGTCCTGTACGGACCGTACGAACTTGACACATGTCCTGTATGGACTGTACGGACCTGCCACGTGTCTTGTACGGACTATACAAACATGTACAGTCAGCATCAAAATTTTTGCCTGTTTGGCTTAGCGAACAGATCGCGATAACTTCTCCATACGGACTCTGTTTACGAAAGTAAATATACCGCCAGAATCAGGAAGACGAGATGGACCCAATGGCACCATTTTCGTCGCAATCCGAGCACTTTGAAAATTGAGAAAATTTTTGCCCCCTGGTCCAGATTTTGATCACACCTTCCCACTGAAAGGATTTTGGACCCACAAAAGCTTATCTGTCTGCTTTCAAGTCATATCAAAATCTTTTCGATAATCACTTGAATACTCTGACATGCCCTGCACTACAACTGGCTATGTCCTTCAACCACTGCTCTCTGGCTACTGCTGACCCACTGCTTTCTCTGTGCTTGGAAGAATGCCAACCTTCCCACTAAGAATCAAGTCCCTCTTTCGAACTCTTTGGTATCAACAAAATCAACTCTCCAATGGCTGCAAAACTTCCTGCGACATCTTGTCACAAGCCAAGAAAACCATCAATCTTGAAAACAAATCATACAAGATTGAAAATGATGCCAACAAAATCTTTTGTTCTTCAAACAAACTATCGCATCTCATACTTTATCAAAGCACATGGTGTTTTCAAAATAAACCTTCAAGTCAATAAACACCATCGACTAAACACAAGTCGAACAACACGATCGACACTACATAGTCGTCAGAAAATCATCAACACCAGTCGAAACTCATTCGAAACATCATATCGACCTTCCCATAAATGCACACATAACGCTGAAAAGTGCATTTACAATCAGAAAAATGCAAGCGTTACTTGCTTAAGAAATACAACCATTTCTTACCAAACCAACTGAACGGTGACTTTTTCTGCTGGACATCGTCCTCTTGCGAATCATCCTGACTCACATCAATGATGGAATCACCACTTCCATTCTTGCCAAACTCTTTATCCAAATGATTCTTGTGTTGTGGATGAGTAGTTGGATGCAACGTCCAACATTAGTCAACAAGATGACCCCGCTTCTGACAGTGAGTGCAAATCTTTTGCATCCTCGTTTCACGTTGTCTTTGCTTATCAAGTCTCCTGAAATTGGCCAATCTTTTCCAACACTTGGAAACATGATGGTTATAGAAACCACAATACGTACATGGATTCTTTCTTCCATTATTACATGCAAAGTTATTATGCTTAACATAATCAAATGCAACTGAATGATAAGCGGAATTATACCTGGAGCATTCACCTTTATCGCCTCTGTGAGGAGGTGAAACTGAAGAGTTACAGGATCTCCTTTGAAGACCATCAACAGTGTTCTTGTCCTCATCACTGTCACAACTCTCACATTTGCATTCATCCTGAACACAAGCCTTGCATGCTGAAGGGATCGAACTTTCAACAAAAGTTCTTGAACTTTCACCTTTAAAGCCTTCTTGAGGAGGTGAACATGAAACAAAGTTTATGCTTGGAACTTTTTCCCTTGTCTCCTCGACTTTGGAATTTACTCCACCTTGCCGTTCATATCCAAGACCACAATACCTAGGTCTCTCTTCAATGACAATAGGCTCAACAATGCCTTGTGCATGCTTACCCAAACCTTTACCTTCATAGCCCATTTTAAGCAACAAATTTGACCCTATTCCTCTTGTGTGACTCTCAAAACCACCAAAACATTCATCTTTAGAGGAATTAGAAGATAAACTAACACTACATACCTTATGTTCATGCATGTAATTGGTAAGGGTTTCTTTTGCCTCATGGATTTGATTCTCCATCTCATGCAACCTTTGCAAAAGTTGGTTTTTCTCCTACTTCATAGCCATCAACTGCTCTTCAAGGACAATGTTATTATCATACATATTTTCCATCAAATCTCCCATAGTTATCAACTCTTCTATAGATAATTAAAATGTATGAGAACTATCAATACTTGAAGCTTCTGCCATCCTTGCAAACTTCAACACAAAACTTGCACAAAAACCAATAACTAAATCTCAAGCTATCACTGGAAAACACATGAGCAAAATAAACTTATGCTCTGATACCACCTGATCTGAAAATAGAAGGCTGACTTTTTATGCTATGCAAGCACCCCTACTTCATTAAAATAAACTTTACAGGACCTTGCTTCATGTGTATAAATATGCAAGATAAAACTTATGTGTTAAGTTCATGTATCTTCTTGTAAATGCTTATGTGTGAGGAATTGTTCCTTTAGATGGTTAAATATGTACTTTAAACAAATATACAGCAACACAACTTGTAGCAAATAAACCATCAAACTCACAACAAAAACAAGTTGATAAAGGAGTTCACCCCCCTCCGGGCTACATCTCCTTGAGCCTCCATAATGGACCTGGCTCTCTGGGATTAATTAGTCAAAAGTTATTTTACAAGCTTTTTCTCAACTCCAATGGAAAAACAGACTACACCATTGAGATCAGAACACATAAAAACCCCAAAAATGACTAATACAACTCTGAAAACGGATCATGGCTCATCTGGGCATGACCTCCTCTACATGTGGCCATAAGCTTCCCTGAGCTTCTCTTTGGCAAAAACACCTGTAAAAGTCCTCAACAGCCTCTGAAACCTGTCCCAATGTGTCCAGAGCATATCGATTAGCCAAAAATGATTATTCAATCACAGAAAACAAATATAGGCTCACCAAACCATGTCCTCCATCAAAGAGGGCTTGAAGTTCCCTGGAGCTTGCTGAAACTTCAATGGTGAAAAACTTGCAGAAGAAGTCTTCAAATGGCTGTGAAAACTGCACCAACGGATCCAACACGTCCAAAAACCCCTAGCCGGGCTTTTACGGCACCTCAAACGGCCAAACGATGAAGAAGTTAGGCCTCCTCCATCTTCCTCCTTCAACTTTGCTGGAACTGGCTCTGCAAAACGCACCTCTGTGTGCATGTACCTGGAACACGCTCCAAAACGCATGTTTAAACCCAACACCGAGTGGTTTTGAATAACCGTGCAAACTATAGGACGGTTAGGGCGCCTCTAGCCCCCAACCGCCTAGCTCTCGGGAACATGGTCATACGACCTCGGGCTAAAATAGAAAGGGCCAAACGGTTTTAAAACCCTGCCAACTCCCGCTCCGGTTCACGGGCATATGGTGTAATACATAAAACTGTGGGCTATACATATTAAAACCCCACGCTCCATATAGCAAAGGGTTGGTCATATCAATGAAACCATACGACCGGGGCTTATGCTAAAGGTTTGAACCGCGCCCAACCAACATATGCAATGGTCCACATGTAATTACCACGCGTATATACAACGGTCGGCTTGTAAAACTTATGGCACGGGCATATAACATATTCAAATGACCATGGGCCATATTCCAATACCCCCGTGCAATGTATTAAAACATACGGGCATATGTTTTGTAATGGAACCATGGGTTAGGGCTATGCCCCGGCCCGCGCCCCTTTCCGCATAACACAACATGTAACTTCAAATATAATGTTCGTTCACATATCAAACAAGGAACAAACCGTGGTATACTGGTTAGCAGAGGTGCACAAAAACTTGGGCGGATATAGAGGTTACCGGTTCGAATCCGGTTGGCTCCACCCAATTTTGATAAACAAACCAAAATGAAAAAAAATGAGGGGGACACGTGGTGCCAATGGATTGGGCCACGTGTCCTCATATTATTCGCCAACACCCGGACACGTGTCACCATGCCATTCGCCAAAATCAACCAGTAAAAATGTGCCACGTCATCCACCTTCCACGTCACCTCTGCCATGACAGCACCACGCATACAGTTGACATCATCCGACACGCAGGATGTTGACGTCACCTTGTGCCACGTGTCACCCATCCAGTGGTGACACGTGTCACCTCCGAATTGGTCAAACCGTACACCAAAAAGCCCATAACTGCATGCCACGTGTCAGCACCTGGAGCTGCCACGTGTCCTATACGGACTGTAAGGACTTGACACGTGTCCTATATGGACTGTACGGACCTGCCACGTGTCCTGTATGGACTGTACGGACAGGTACAGTCAGCATAAAAAATTTTGCCTGTTTGGCTCGGTGAACAGATCGCGATAACTTCTCCATACGGATTCCGTTTGCGAAAGTAAATATACTGCCGGAATCAGGAAGACGAGATGGACGCAATGGCACCATTTTCGTCACAATCCGAGCACTTTGAAAATTGAGCAAATTTTTGCCCCCTGGTCCAGATTTTGATCAAACAAAGTGGAACGTCTATTAAGATTTTAAGGACTGATAATGGAAAAGAATATGTGAACAAAGAGTTTGATCATTATTGTAAGTATAATGGAATTAAAAGAGAACATACAGTCCCTTATACACCTCAACAAAATGGGGTAGCTGAAAGGAAGAATAGGACTCTTATGGAGATGGCTAGGTGTATGCTACATGCTAGAAATATGAATCCAAAATTTTGGGTGGAAGCTATAAATACTGCAACTTATATTGTCAATAGGACACCTACAATTGTTGTCAAACATAAGACTCCTAAAGAAGCTTGGAGTAGAAGAAAACCAATTGTAAGTCATTTCAAGGTTTTTGGGTGTGATGCTTATGTTCATATTCCTAATGAAAAGAGAAAGAAACTTGATAGAAAAAGTCACAAATGTATTATGGTTGGTTACTCATTAGGAGAGATGTAATATTTGATGAAAGATGCATACCATCTACCAAATCTTCTTCCCTTTCTCCTATTTCATCAATTCTTAGTGACCAAACTAGTGAAGAAAATCTTGATGAAATAGCTAATGAAGAAAGTTTTGAATCTCGTGAAGAAGAAATTGTTGCTCCAGGTACACAAGACCATTCTTCCACAAAAACAAGAAGTCTTCAAGAGATTTATCAAGAAGGCCCAGGACAACATTATGCCAACTATGCTCTTATGACTAGAGTAATGCATGTTGTTGATCCTCGGGTCTTTGAATAAGCTCAAGGAAAACCTGAATGGGATGCTGCAATGAAAGATGAATATGATTTTTTAATGAAGAATCAAACTTGGGAGTTGACTCCTCTCCCAGAAGGTAAAAATCTAATTGGCTGCAAATGGATATATAGGAAAAAGTTCACATCTGATGGAGCAATCGAGAAGCATAAGGCTAGATTGACTGAAAAAGGATTCTCACAAAAATAAGGTATTGACTATATTGAAACATTTTCTCATGTTGCTAAAATGACTACAATTCGCATTGTAGTTTCTCTAGCTGCAAAATTTGGTTGGGAAATTCATCAAATGGATGTAAAAAGTGCTTTTCTGCATGGTGATTTACTTGAAGAAATTTATATGAAACAACCACCAGGTTTTATAAAGGTTGGTCAAGAAAATTGTGTTTGTAAGCTTAAAAAATTATTGTATGGGTTAAAGCAGGCTCCAAGAACACGGTACTCCAAAATTAATGAGTACTTCTTGAATGATGGATTCAAAAGAAGTCCTTACGATCCTGATCTTTATGTCAAAACTTGCAATGGTGATATTATAATGGTTGTCCTATATGTAGATGACTTAATCATTACACAATTTAAGTTAGGTATATGACTTCAAGAAGCAACTAAATAAGGCTTTTGATATCACAGACTTGGGATTATTACATTATTTTCTTGGCATCCAGGTTTGGCAAGAAGAAGATAGAATTCTTCTATCACAACCAAAATATGCACTTATCTATTGAAGAAGTTCAAAATGGAGAATTACAAGTCAGCTCCAACTCCAATTGATGCAGGGACCAAGTTAAGAAGCAACTATATTTCAAAAAAAATTGATGGCACACTATATAGAAAGTTGGTTGGAAGTTTTCTCTATCTAACAGCCACAAGACCAGATATTGTATATGCAATTGGAATGGTTTCTAGATTTATGTCCGATCCTCATCTTGAACATTGGAATGCAGCTAAAAGAATACTTAGATACATCAAAGGAACTTATAATCTTGGACTTGAATATCAAAATGTTGGTAATGTTCAACTTGGAGGATATACAAACTCAATTGGGCAGGACATACTGATGATAGAAAATCAACTTCTAGATATATATTTTATCTTGATTTGGGAGCAATCTCATGGAGTAGAAAGAATCAAGCTACAATCTCTTTATCATCAACATAATCTTAATATAAAGGAGCAACACTTGCAACACAAGAAGCTACATGGCTACGAGGTATTCTTGCTGAATTGAATCATCATCAAACAGAAGCTACAACTATCTACTGTGATAATCAAAGCAAAATAAAATTAACAAAGAATCCAATTTTTCATGCAAGGACCAAACATATTGAAATCCAACATCATTATGTTCGAGAGAAAACACTGAAAGGCAACATCATGTTGAAATATTGCAGAACAAAAGATCAAGTTGTTGATATATTTACTAAAGCTTTGAGTACTGTAAAGTTTGTAAAGTTTAGAAGCATGATAGTGATAAATTGTGAAGTAGAGAGAAATGCAGAGAGGAAAGAATAGAACAGTATATTGAAATGTATGAAAAAGTTGTGTAGCAGTTACAATGCAATGGGAGATGGCTGAGCTAAATATGCTCAAGAAAGACAAAAATAGAAAGTACAACTGTCCTGTACAGCTGGCAGTGTACAGTCAGACTGTTGAGGTTACATTATATTTAACACTACCTCTTAAAATCAACAATTACAATCATCAGCATTGATTATGCCTAAGTGCTATCTCTGAAAATCAAAAACTGACTTTCCTAGTGGCTTTGTAAAGATATCAGCAAGCTGATCTCGAGAACCACAAAATTGTAGTGCAATATCCCCATTATTGACTAGCTCGCGTATGAAATGAAACCGAGTGTCAATGTGTTTACTTTTCTTGTGAAACACATGGTTCTTAGATAAAGAAATTGTTGATGTATTGTCATAGAAGATAGGAGTTGGATCCTTTTCTGTTTTTGACATATCTTTCAATAATATTCTCAGCCACACAGCTTGACAAGAAGCTGAGGTAGCAACTACATACTCTTCCTCTGCAGAAGATATTGATACAATTGGTTGCTTCCTTGATGCCCATGAAATCAGGTTCGTGCCCAGTTGAAAAACATATGCTGATGTGTTTTTCCTGTCATCTAGGTTGCCTGAAAAGTCACTATCTGTGTAACCAGAGAGATGATTACTATCATATTTAGTGTACCATAAACCGAAATTGAGTGTTCCTGCAACATATCTCAAAATTCGTTTTGCCATTTTCCAATGAGAATCTTTTGGTGATTCCATGAATCTCGAAACAAGGTTGGCTGCATACATAATGTCAGGCCTAGTTGTTGTAAGATACAACAAAATGGCTACTAAAATTTTGTATAAAGTAGAGTCCACTATAGGACCTTCATCATTCTTGCTCAGCTTTGTGCCTAATGGTATGGGGGTTTCTGTTGGATTGCATCCTTCCATGCAAAATCTTTTGATGATGTCTGCTGCATACTTTTGCTGACAAACAAAAATGCCTTTGGCTGATTGATTAACCTCAATCCCTAAAAAATATTTCATTATGCCAAGATCTGTCATCTCAAACTCAGATTGCATGGCATGTTTGAAATCTTTTAACTCAAGATCTCCTGTGTAGATCATGTCATCAACATATAAGCATACAATTAAAATTTTACCGTGCTGATCTATTTTGGTGTAAAGAGTTGGTTCATTTTGGCTTTTGTTGAAACCACTTTTGATCAAATAAGTGTAATTCTGTTGTACCAAGCTCTTGGAGCTTGCTTTAAGCCATACAGGGCTTTCTTCAACCGAGACACTTTGGTTGGGTGCTCTTGGACTTCAAATCCAGGTAGTTGATCGACATAAACTTCTTCTTCTAAGAAACCATTTAAGAATGTTGACTTGACATCCATTTGATATACTTGCCATTTGTGTTGTGCTGCTATGGACAATAGAGTTCTAACAGTGTCTAATCTTGCTACTGGAGCAAAAGTTTCACCATAATCAGTACCTGGTTGTTGTGAGAATCCTTTGGCAACAAGTCTTGCCTTGTGTTTTTCAATATGCCCTTTTTCATTGAGTTTAGTTTTGTAAACCCACTTGAAACCAATACTCTTCTTGTGTCTTGGAAAATCAACAAGATCCCATGTCTTGTTCTTCTCAATGGAGTCAATTTCTTGGTTCATGGCTTGAACCCAATGTGGCTCCTTAGCTGCTTCCTTAAAGGATGTAGGTTGACATGACATTAAATAAAAAAGATTGTGTTGCTCAAATCATCCAACTGCTGATGGATTTCTCTCAAACTTCGAGTTCTCTGATTCTGTGGTTCAGAGAATGATTATGTGTTGGAAGTTGAGTTATCCTGAGAATGTTCAGGTTGTCTTTGTACTTGCAATTTTGGAAGAATATTTTGAGGTACTTGTTGTTCTGAATTTTCTGCATTTTCAGAACTTGGTAGCAAGGAAGTTTGACTGTCCACTTGCTAATTTGTTGAATCATTCCAGAGTTGATTTTCCAGAAATTGTACATCTCTACTGAGAATTAATTTCTTGGTGATGGGATTGTAAAGCCTGTAAGCTTTAGATGTTTCACTATATCCAGTGAAAATACATTTCTCACTTCTGTCATCAAGTTTCTTCCTTAATTCGGAAGGTATGTGAGCATATGCTATGCAGCCAAATGTCCTTAGATGTGTTACATTGAGCTTTGTCCCACTCCATGCTTCTTGGGGAACTTTCATCTTTAGACTTGTGGTTGGTGATCTATTCAGGAGATAAACTGAGCATGCTACTGCTTCAGTCCAAAAAGTATTTGACAAGTGTTTCTCTTTAAGAAGTGTTCTTGCCATATTCATTATTGTCTGATTTTTCCTTTCAGCCACTCCATTCTGTTGTGGAGTATACGTTGTTGTTGTTTGCATGATAATGCCATGTGATTTGAAAAAATTTGCAAATTCTCTGGAGTTGTATTCTCCTCCTCCATCTGACCTGAGTGCTTTGATATATTTGCCACTCTATTTTTCAGCTTCTGCCTTGAATTCTTTGAATTTTGTAAATGTTTCAGACTTGTGTCTGAGAAAATAGATCCATATTTTTCTGCTGAAATCATCAATAAACGTTAGAAAGTAAAAACTACCACCTATTGACTATGTGTGCATTGGTCCACATAGGTCAGTGTGAACAAGAAGATGTTGTTTGGCCTGATTGGAAGACTTTGGAAAGCTAGTTCTCTTATGTTTTCCAAGTATGCAAGACTCACATGGGGGAATTTGCTCTTTAAAGATAGGTAGACCTTTGACCATGGAGTTTTTCTAAAGAAGACTTAGACTCTGGAATGGTAGATGTCCAAATCTTGTATGCCAAACCATAGCTTCATTCAGGGTAGATGCACTTTGTGCATATGATTGACTCAGATTTGCAGTTCTGAGGGTAAGGGGAAACATCCTATTTGCAGTCATATGGATTTCAAAAATTAATTTTCTGCTTGGGATTTTGTCATATATATTACAAGATGTTCCTTCAAAAAGTACCTTATAGCCATGTTCAATGAGTTGTCCTACACTTAGCAAATTATGTTTCAAATCTGGAACATGATAGACATTGTTTATGTCTTTCTTTACATTTTGTTTAGTAAGAATAGGAACAGTTCCTTTTCCTTGAACCTTGACTAAATAATCATTTCCAAGTGTAATATCAGATGATATTGATGAATCAATGCATGGAAGTAATTCTTTGTTACCTGTCATGTGATTGTTGCATCCACTGTCTAGCAACCATAGATATTTAGGTTGTTGTTCAGTCTTGTGACATGAGAGAAACATACCTCCTGAGTTTTCTCCCATGTGATTTGACACATGTGCTATGCCTGAGAGATGATCTGCTTGCTTCTTCCTGCATTCAGATTCATAGTGCCCATACTTTTTTCATTAATAGCATTGGATGCATGATTTGTCATTTGATCTTCTCCCTCTGCCTCTTTGAGGCTGGAAATTCTGATGTTGATTTTGTTGCTTTTGTCTCTGGCCTTGGAAATTTAGATTCGGATACTGTTGTCTCTTACCTCCAGTGGAATGAGAGTTATTTTGATTGCTCCCTCTTACTTGGTAACCTCTTCTTTTTCCTCTGCCTCTCCCTCTGCTGAAGGAGAATTGAGTTTTGAAAGCATTGGAGATTGACTCATCTGTAAGATGCAGTCCGGTCTCATGTGTCACCAGAGAACCAATTAATTCATCTGTTGAAAATCTTGACAGATCCTTGGATTCAAGGATTGTTGTTACAACCATTTCAAATTTCTTGGGTAAACTTCTGAGGATTTTCTCAACAATTTGTTGATCAGTGATGGTTTCACCAATCAGTCTAATCTGGTTCATGATTCCCATGACTCTGGTCATGAACTGATCCACAGTTTCAGACTCTGTCATCCTTAGAGTCTCGAATTGCGTCCACAAGGTATGCAGTTTCACTGTTTTGACCCTGTCATTTCCTTGGTAGGAAGATTTAAGGATGTCCCAAGCCTGTTTTGAAGTACCAGTGCCTGTGATTTTCGAGAAAATCGAATCATCCACAGAATTTTGAATCCAGAATTTCGCTTTATTTTCTTTGGTCCTCAGAGTTGCCTGTGCAATTCTCTGCGCATTTTTCATGGCAGCGAGGATGGGTGGATCCGGTTCCACATATCGAAGATCCACTGGTTCCCAACATTCTTATGCTTGTAAGAACGATCTCATTCGTAGAGACCAAAACTCATAGTTCTTCCCCAGTAGAATCGGACCCTGAGTTGGTCCTAAATTGTTAGACGACGCCATGATTTTTAAATTTTTAAAAAAAATTACAGAAGTACAGAGGAAAATTTCGTATTTACCTCCGATCGCCGATCGCCGAAGGGAGCTTATCGAGATTGAATTGGCCCTCAGTCTTCTTGCAATGTGACCACGTGCCTTACTTTTAAAGCACTATGGGTTGTTCCCGTTTTTTCCTTTCAAAATGCCGAAACGCGAAAATTTGTCTTTGGACTTTTCAACGGTCCAGATCGTGCAGTGATCTGACAGTCCAGATCTTATCGGGATATCGCGAATTGGGACTTCGTGAGTTTTGATGACGAGCTCTTCCTCCTCGTTTCCCCGATCTCTGAGTTGCCAAAATGGCGAAATGATTTCAAAGATCAACGGTCCTCGTTGATTTGAGGTCAACGACCCAGATTATGTCGGAGATTCGCGTATCACGATTTCGTGACTTAAACGCGCGACCTCTTGGTCTCTCGAATCCCGAAATGCCGATTCCCGAAATGTCGATGGCCCTTTCTTTTCGATACTTTTCCCGAGTCTTCGGATTTACGACACGCATCCCTTTACGATGGACGGTCCTCGTCGTTTCGCGATTTCGCGACTTGCGACTCCAAAAGTTCTGTCAACTTGAAACCCCGGATGCCGAAACGCCGACTGTTTCCTCGATGTTTGCCACATGTCCGAACAAGTGGACGGCTGAGACTCTATCGCTATTTCGTGTATCACGATTTTGCGAGTTCCGAAGTCTTGTTGCGACGGTCTTTCAAAACTGCAAACTCCAAAATGCCGATGTGACGATGCTTTGATCTGCGACCACCTGTCCTCTGAGATGGACGGCTGACAAGTCCTCTCGGGATTTTGCGATATCGTGTATCAGAGTTTTGGAGTGCAATCATTTACTCATCCAACTCGTGATTATCGATTTTGCGATGAGATAAGATCGACGGCTCACGATCTTTCTCGATCAACGATCCAGAATGACTCGTGATTTCGCGATTCACGAATTCTCACGATAGTCTTCTGACCTTACACCTTGCGAGTCACGAAGTGCTGAGATCTCGCCACCTCTGTCTTGATGGACAGTCCAGATGATGTCGGGATTTTGCGACTTCACAAGTCGAAAATTTCTCCTTGGCGCTGTAGAGGACTAAACCTCATGCACCTTCTTGTTGATTCAACGACTGTCGGTCCTTTGCGCAAGATCTAACAACTGAAATTCTTTCACCTTTTCCGCGCTTTCTTTGTCCCTTCTGAACTGGTTTCCCGCTCTGGATCCATTTGCAGGACAAATCTTACGGCCTCAATGGCTATTCTTTGCACCTGAGACGCGTTCTTTACTCCTTTGGAAGAAAGATTCGTGAATCTTTCAAAGATTTGAAATAAATACACGAACTCTTCGTTCTCTGCTACAATCTTTGACAGATTTGAGCTAATTTCAAAAAACTTTAAACGATGCTGCCTTCTGCAGCAATCTTTAACGATTTTGAACAAATTCTTCGAGTTCTTTAAATGATATTCCGCTCTGCAGCTCTTCTTCGTCAATCTTTGACAATTCTTGAAAAGATTACAAGAATCTTTAAAGTTTCTTCTTCTGCGTTCTCTTCTTCCTCGATCTTTCGAGCGTTGTATGCTCTGCTTCCTCTGCAAGCTTCCTACGTTGATCTTCTGAACGTAAGACGGTCTGCTTCCTCATTGAGTTTTCCTGCGAGGTTCTTTCGAGAGTATGACAGACGGCTCTCCAAACCTTGTGAAGAAGTCTGTGTCACGTGCTCTCAAGATCCGTGAAGCTCTGCGCAGTGAGGATCGTGTTGCTCTCCAGACTGTGTGAAGAGGCTTACTGTTGAAGCTCTGATACCATGATAAATTGTGAAGTAAAGAGAAATGCAGAGAGAAAAGAATAGAACAGTATATTGAAATGTATGAAGAAGTTGTGTAGCAGTTACAATGCAATGGGAGATGGCTGAGCTAAATATGCTCAAGAAAGACAAAAATAGAAAATACAACTGTCCAGTACAGCTGGCAGTGTACAGTCAGATAAGACTTAAAGAAGTATCCCCTTAATAAGTGTATGTTAATCCTAATAAACATTAAGGGGGAGTGTTAAAACAAAGATTAATTAACGTGTAATGTTTATTAGTATGGCGGTAGGAAGACATCTAGAAGCATAATTAAATGTGGTAGTTGGCAAAGACGGGGGACTGCAGAAACATATCAATAAACTTCTAGAAATCGCTGAAAGCTCTGGAGGCTTCGAGACAATCCTGCAGCTTGTAATTTTTCTATAAATTCATATCTATCTAACCTGTTCAGCATTGGTCTTAGATTCAATTCAGCTGTGTATACGTTTCCCTTCTCTCTGATGTTTTAATTTCGTGTTCTGTTCTTCCTGCTCTCTTCATCTGTCATTAATAGAGTGGAAAGCATTCAATCTTCTATTTTTCTAATATTTGTAATGTTGTTGTTGCATCTATTCCTGGAAAACTACAAAGTAATTAAGTCTACATGATGTAACATAATACAATATGCACCTCTTATTTGCAAATTCATAGTCTTTTGTTGTTGGAGAAGATGAGAAGAGCAACGAGCGAGCAGAACATGCACCCAACTCAGAGTAAGCCCCTCACTCGCACTGAATGAGGCGAATAAAATCATGAGCTCTATTTCTCAGTATGAAATTTTGAAGCCTCTACCTTCTCCATTTTTGGCTGCTTTTTTTTTTGCAGTCTCTGGTCCAAGTTTCAACGATATACCTTCAAATATCTGTGGTAAACACCCTTACTATTTTCTCCCATAGAGGGTCGTCGACTGATGCAATGAGCGTGGAGCTGTCGGCTGGTGTGAGTGCGTGTCGACTGGTAGAGCTGTTTTGGGGAATGGTGAGAGAGGCATGAATTAAAATTCGCAGGTGCTATTATGATTTTTAATGTCGATGTGGTAAAAGTGCTCGATTCACTGCTCACCGCATAGAAAATTCTCCAAATAATTATTTTTTTTACTGCTATCAGCATACAAGAACTCTGTATTCATTCATTTTAGGAGTGCAACCTCAAGTCGCCCGCATACACCGACTTTTATTCCAGAAGCGCGGTCCACCACTCGCCTGACCACTCATAACATCTGCGTTTGAGTTTGAGGCCCATACAATATCCTACGACATCGATAACTAGCTGGAAGTACCTTCTCGCTGTGCTTTCCTCTAGCTTCTCATTACACGACTGTATATATAAAATTCTCAATCCACATCCGAAAAAATGCAAACACTTACAATACTGGAGGAAGGCACTCACAATTTGGTTGAACAGTTCACCCTTGTTGACAAATTAAAGAAACTTTTGTGTCTCTAGAAGCAAAGGATTAGGGAAGTATTTGAAACAAGAATTCTTGCTTGTTATTTGATTCTGAGCAAAAAAACCTTCAAACCAATATGTTGTGTGCTCTTCAAAGCAAAATTTGACGCGTTTTTTGTTTTAATATGGGCATCAATGAAGAAGTTAAACTGCATAATAGCAAGACAATGAGAGATTTATCATACCTGCTAATTCCAAGGATTCCTGCAAAACCGCTAGCTCTGAAAATAGTCTGTTGAAGAAAATTTGAAAGTTTTTTCCTTTTTCGTAGATGGCCTCGAACAATAGTTCGCTAGTTCTGAAATTTTTAGGCTCCACCGGTGTCCTCCCTCGCTCATCTTCTCGGCACACTCACTAAGAACAAGCCTACAAGCCTCCACCATGGTGGCCAACATAGAGGAAGCTACATGCAACTGGCACACCTTCTTGAAAAACAAATCTGCAAGACAAAAACGAATTGCAGAACAGAGGAAACAGAAAGACGAATTTAACACAGAACCGAATTGCATAAGAAACACCACGCTTGATCTCATTATTGGAATGGATATTTAAAGGAAATTACATGCAACGGGTGCTTCGTAAATAACGAAGCAACTCACACACTAACTGTTGATGAAAACAAGAAGAAAACTAATCTGCAGTTAACTAATCAATCAAGGAACGATTTGCTCAATCAGAGGAGCAAATCGCGGACAAAATGATGAAGAAAATCGCGCAGGAAATCGCGATCTCAACTTGATCGTCTAACACACCCCCTTAAGTTGGAGCGCGACAATCATCTAACCTAACAACACTCAGCTTAGATCTGAGTGATACAAATGTTTCTGTGCCCAAAGGCTTTGTAAAG
>ML802221.1:183328-196858 GCA_009831015.1 Picea engelmannii | reverse complement strand
ATATTGCGAAGAATCCGATTTTTCATGCAAGGACAAAGCATGTTGAAGCTCAGTATCATTTTGTTCGAGAAAAGTTGCAGTCAAATGAAATAAATCTTGTGTATTGTAATACTAGTGAAAATACTGCTGATATTTTCACTAAGTCTCTTTGAAAAATTAAGTTTGAACTGTTTAGGGAGATGTTAGGTGTCGAAGTCAATCCATTCTCCATTAAGGGGGAGACTTGGAAATAATGGAGATGTTATCTAGTTGTTAGCACCAGAAATAAGCGCGGGTTATAAGCGCCAGTTAGAAGAGTCAGTTCATTGTTAAGAGTCAGTTGTCTAGTTGTTTTTTGCTTTGCATGTAGCCGACTCATGAGAGTCTTTTCCTATATAAGGATGTAATCCATCTTCGTTTAATATCAAGAAGTGAGCGTAGCCTCACCGTGTTTGTTTGCGTGGTATATTTTATCTCAAAGTTCCTCTGCAGACCCACATTGAACATTATGAATATTTGCTATCACGTATCCTCTTTTGTAATGCGAAATTCTTTTTGAAACCTTCTCAAACCTTGCAGTACAGCGTAAGTAATGGCAACTGAACTTTGGTGGTTTGCAAATTGATCCTTACAACACAAGATTTCGGGCCCAAAATGTTTACTCAACCAATACTCATTGAAAACATGAAAACATTAGCACAGAGTGATTCATACAATACGATTCATAACTCGTACAGAGTTATAAATCGTATTGTATGGAAGGAAACGTTGTTGTACAGATTTTTGCGACATTGTTTCATGGCAACATTTCTTAATTATAATTATTTTTTAATTTTGTTTTTTTTAAAGTTTTGTAATTTAAATCGGCAACATTCGTGAGCTTTTCAAATTTATTATTTTTTTTACTATAAAATTTGAATTTGAATGGATCTATTATAAAATTTGAATGGGTTTAATAATTAAAAATATAAAATTTGAATGGGTCTAATGATTAAAGATATGCATTTTTTATTTTGAATTCATTGTTATAAAGAATCCCTCGAAAAGCTTCCTTGAAAATAATATTATCTAACTTTTTTAGATTTCACTCCTTTTCCACAGAAATTCAAAGAAACAGAAAATATACAGTGAAACTGACAAAAACTTAGAACTTTTAGACTAAATAGTATTAAAGTTAGATCTATATTCAAGTTTCTTTTGAACAAAACATAGTTGAAATATCGTTATAAATTTAAAACATTAAATCTCACCAGAATTCTTTCCTACAGATTATTGTCACTTCCTTCGTATCATCAGGAGAAATATAAAGGGTAATCCTACCAAGGTTACAATAGAGTTACTATCTAACATTCCAAAATAATTGACCATGTTGTAGATTCATATTAAGTTATTGTTAGTTTTAGTTAAATCCATTTTAACTTAAATTTTTTAATAATTTTTTTAATTTATTAAGATTAAGTTACATTTATTTTAATTTTTGATTTATTAAAATAAATTTATATTAATATCATCTAGTTTATTATTAATTTAATGAATTAATTAAAAATAATTAAAAATATATCAAACACAATTGTTTTATTTTTTTGTTTAACCATATTTTATATATACTAATATAGATTTATCTTAAATATGATTATTTTTTTAATTGAGATTTATCTTAAATATGATTATTTTTTTAATTGAGTTTTAATTATTGTGATTTTAAATTTTGAAGGGAGTCAATTTTTTTTTTATTATTGTTTTTTTTAATGTAGCCTTATCTAACATAAGACTAAACCTCAACTTATCCTTATAATAGATTCTAGAGCACCTACCTACTACTATAGGTATAATAAAAAAATCTCAATAATTTTTATTTAATATATGTTAGGTTTATTATTGCATAATTTTAATCTTATACATGATATGATTTGTTTTTTTTGGTTATAAATTCTCATCACTTGGCGGGCCTAAGAAACCACAACATGGGTGTCTCCTACCAACTAAACAGGATAGCCTTGTGCACCAACCCTTAACATGAGTGTCTCCACCCAACTAAACCCTTAAATATTTTTTCTTAATTTTATTATGGTGTTAATTTGACTAATTACATTTATTTTCAATAATTATTTCTTTAAATTTTGTTCAATTTCATTTATTGCAGATTTTGGTTGAATTAAATTTTATTTTTCCAAAATAATTGAGAAATAAATGAATTTATCTAATTCTTTATTAATGACACCTAATGAAAGGTAATGTAGATGGGAAATAATAAGGATTTGTGTTTAAGGATAAGGAAAGATTTTCAATGTAACCAATGTGTTTAAGGATTTGTTGTAACACCCTGTGTTATAATCCCCAATTTACCTAATGTTTGATGTGTGTCTACAACAAAGCGATGTATATGTGAAATGTATTTATAAGTTTTAATAATAAAATGTGATGTGAGCTACTAAGGAGACATAGACAGAGATGGGGGCTGAATTAATCCACAAGAAAGTGGGGGAGGGGGGGAAGGTAATCTAAGAGGATGTGGGGGGTTAGTCTAAGAGGTTGTCTAAGAGGGATCCAAGGGGGAATTACCCATGTCTATTAATTCCACCCACATATTTAAATTTTATTACCATTGTGTATTAAACTCTATTTTATGATTGAGTGTCCCCAAATCGAATCATCGAATTCATATGAGAGGGTGAGTATGAGAAGTCAGATTCCATATTTATTGGATCATGGGGGATGAGTACAATCAACTCGATGAAGTGTGTGATTCGAGCAAGCAATCCAAGGAGATGGAATTCATATGGGCATCTACAAAAGTTTATCTAGAATAGTTTTAGACATTCATGTTTTTGCATGACCAACAAGTAGAGAGCAAGGAAATAAAGATTGAAGTTGGAGCCTCCATGAAGGGAAAATTCAAGAGCATATTTGGAGTTGGAAACTGAAGAGATAGGTTGTCAAGCCTAAACAGTGAACTCCTTAGTGAGTTTCATTGTATCAACAAGTGTTTGTTGTTATATGTTAGTAGTTTTCCTGGTAGAAATTTTCCTTGAGTTCTCAGCTGAGAGGTTCCTAGTTACCTGTGTTCCAGGTGGGCATCGATGGTCACCCACCTATTCCACTGACTCAAATTATAGTTTCCATCTTGGTAGTTTTCTACAATTTTTCAGGTCTCAAACTTCCAGGGCCATTTTGAGGCCCTATTGGGACGTATTGGGAAATTTAGAATGTGTACTCCATTGCTAGACCTTTCCAACGTAGTACTGAGCACCCCAAATGGAGATTGTATGAAGAATTTGCATCGTATGAAAGTATGCATAAGTTGCACCGTACGGAAGTTGACATATCAAATACCCCCATCGAGACCTAGAAGCCTTTTGGTGTTTCATCTTCCAGGGTTAGGGTTTTGGATGTTTACGGTTTTATCATTTATGCTTTATGTTAAAATTGCCTTTGCATCCTCATTGTAATTATATTCTTGCAAATAAAGTAGCCGACACATCTCTCTCAAGAGATAAGCTACCACCATTCTAGGTAGTTTGTGTACTTTTAATTTTACAATCTTTTGTATTTGAGAAAGTCACTAATAGAATATAATTTTTACTCTATTATTGCATTCTTTTCCATATATTTGTGAATATCCTTGTTATATATCTATTATATTTCTTCCTTCATGTTGTTTTTAAGCTAATTTAAATCAGTGGTATTAGAGAAGTATACTCCTTGTCGTTCTTAGTTCATGTCTGGACGAGGTGGGGGAATAGAGATTTGGGTCTCGAGATTTTTTCTCTTGAGAGTAATCGCTCTTGTGCACCCAACCAACCTCCCATTGTGGAAGAAAATAGGGACAATGAATCAAGAGATCCAATCAAACTATTTCTCAAGGAAGTTGTCGCACGACAAAGGAAGGAGATGATGGGTAATTTCTCCTAGATTCTTCGACAACTGTCAAAAAAAATGGAGGAACCTTCAACTAGTAGTCACTTCGGAGGTGTGATTCCCTTCAAGGTACAAGTTAAATTTTATATTCCTTTATTTGAAGGCCAGAAAGACTTCGACTGCTTTTAAAAATTGTTGAGTTTGTTAGAGGTTTATTTCTTTGTCCAAAACTTTTCCAAGAGTGAAAAAATTACCTTCGTGCTCCTTAAGGCCCTTCCCCATGTGAGAGATTGGTTGGAGACTTACTGTGAGAAACATGCGAAGGATGAATTGTAATTTTTGGGCCAAGACCCATTTGGGAGGGTTTTGTTGATGTCGTCAAAGAACAATATTACCCTATTGGAAACTATGATGACCAATACACGAGATCGATCACATTGCATCAAGAGAGGGGCCAAACAATGTCAGAGTTAAATAATACCTTCCATACCTTGTGCACCAAGCCGGGTATCAAAGATTCTAAGTGTTATTTGGTTCTAAAACACTTTGGGGCTCTACACAGGTACATCCAAACCGAAATGGAGTTTTGGGACATCTCACCATTGGGACCTACCTATTCATATGCTATCAAAATCTAGTAAAAATTTAAGCAACACAACAAGAGGGAGTTAGGGTCTACAAATATGAAACAAATGAAGTATGATAAGGATGGCCCTAAATCCCATGGAAAAATACAAAGAAAGGATGGCCAATCCCAGGACAACTAGTCCAAGACACCAACAAAGAAGGGTAATGATAATTCAAATACAAACACTAAAAAGTGGTGTGAGTTCCACAAAATCCCTTGGCACAATAATGATGAATGTCCCTCCAAACAATCATTGTTGGATGAGATAAGATCCTCATGGTTGGATGATGACTCAACCCTAATTTAGAACCGAAAAAGGGAAAACAGATCATTAACGCAGAACCTAGTGTCACCATCGCTACCACAAAAGTCCACCTAGAGGAACTGGGGGAGCCTGATGAAATGGAGTGCATCTCCCACTCACATATGTGGGTTAAGGGGACCCCAATATATTTTATTGTTGACAAGAGAATCCATAAGAACCTAATATCAACAAATTTCTTCAAGATATTGAACCTGAAAATGACACTGCCTCCTCAACCATAAACCATCAGTTGGCTCATCCAAGGATGAGGCATCTGCACCATCCAACAATGTCTCCTACATTAGGACATCAAACCCTTCAAAGATAAGACATTGTGTGATGTTTTCCCCCTTGAAGTTTGTGATTTTTTGTTCAACCAACTATATATGTGGAAGCGTCATGTTGTTTATGAATCTAGGCCCCATAGTGTCATTATTACTTTGGGAGATAAAATCTATAGGGTACCGAAGGCAGTCCTAAATATTATGGTATATTTGATCTATGTGAAGTAGTGTAAAATGTTGGTATCTCAGATAGAGAGATTTTCCCTCTTGATGGTGTAGTCGAAAGGTGAATGGAAGGTCACTACAACTGCCAAAACCTATGCACAAGGTCCATGTACACAACCAAAATAGGTGAACAAGATAGTAGAAGAGAACAAAGACATATTTTCCTCACCTATTGGGGTTCTTGTACACTGTCAGGAAAAGAAATCAATTTATTTGACACTTGTTGATCATATTCCTAACAACCTTGTGCATGAGCATTCTATTACGGAGAATGAAGAAATCAAATGCCATATCAAAGAGCTAATTCTGAAGGGTAGCATTAGACCAATATCCTCACCTTGTAGGAGACGAATTAATTCGGTAGAAAAGAAGGACAATACATGGTGATTTTGTATTGATTACATATCTTTGAACAATATCACAATCAAGAACCAGTAACACATCCCTCAAATTGATGATCTTATCAATCAGCTCAAGGAAGCCAATTTTTTTAGTAAGATTGATCTAAAGTAAGGCTACCACCCGATGCCTATTAATCAAAATGATGTATGGAATACAACCTTCAAGTCTAAATAAGGTCTCTTTAATTTGGTGTCCATGCCTTTAAAATTGACCAATGCTCCGACCACATTCATGTGGATGATGGATAACATATTACAACCATTCAAAAAATCCTTTGTGGTCATATATCCGGATGACATCCTCATATTCAACAAAACTTGGGCGGAACATTTGAAGCATATTCAACAGGTCATGGGTATGCTACGAAAACACATGTTATATTCCAATTTCAAGGAGTGTTCCTTCGGCATGCAAAGAATCCATTATTTCGGATACATCATGGATGAGTAGGGTGTGCATGTGCATCCAACCAAGATCAAATTCATCCACAATTGGCCATTTCTAAAGACAATGAATGAGCTCCACAAATTATTGGGCCTCACCAATTTCTACCACCAGTTTGTGTTTGGGTTCTCTCATATCGACTAGACCCAAAGCTAGGTTACCAAGGGTGGAGCGAAGGCCAATTTTCTGTGGGATGGGTCCCAACCAAAACCATTCTAGGATTTGAAAATACGCCTTTTCTCAACACCAGTGCTTATTCTTTCAGACCTACAACAACCATTTGAGATTGAGGCAAATGATTTAGATTATTCTATTTATGGAATCCTTACTCAACATCGACATCTAATATCCTATCACAATGAAAATCTATGTAATGTTATTCACATATACCCCACCTACGACAAAGATATGCAATCCATTATGCAAGCATGTTGACAGTGGAAGTATTACATTCTACAAAAGGAAACACAATCATCAACATTGATCATATGCCTTTACAATTCATGAAAACACAGTAAAATTTATACAATGACAACCATTAGAAGTGGCCCATGTACAATAAAAAATTCCTCTTGAAAATCCAGGACAAGAAGGGTAGCACCAACCATGTCACAGATTTCTTTAGTCAACCCTAGGTTATGGTGCTAACCATAGTTCTTAACTCATGTGGGAATGAGACGTCTGAGTAGACACAATTATAAAATAATGAATCTAACTTTGTTGTTTCATATCAGACATTCAATGTAGGTAAAACTATTCCAGACTTTCATCTCCGGGATTGATTGATATGCCATCTGATCCATCTCTATGTTCCTTCAAGCGATCATGCAAATTTGATCTAGGAATATCATTACAGTCAGGACAAATGACATTTTTGTGTATACAAAACAATGGAAGTAGTGGAAAATCATTTTTATTGTCCAAAACTTCGATAAGATATCTGTAACTACATCAGATCCTGCACTTCCTACACCATTGCCAATCCCACCATCAAGAAAGAAGGGCTATACACTCCTCTACCTACTCCATATAGGCCTTGGGAGTCCATTTCCATGGATTACATGTATGTTCTCCCTTCAACCAAGAATGGAAATGACTTTATCTTAATGGTCATTGATTGATTCTCTAAGATAGAAATTTTGGCACCCTACAAGAAGAAAATCATAGTTGAGGCCACCACTAAGTTATTCTTTGAACATGTTTGGGTTTAGCATGGGATCCCATGAAACATTATCTCAAATCGAGATAGTAGGATACTGAGAACATTTTATTCTAGCCTATGGTCAATGATGGACAACAAGATGACCAAACTGACTACCTTCCACCCAAAAATTAATTGACAAGCAGAGGTAGTGAACATGATGATTTTCCATATCCTAAGGATGTAAAATTCCAAACATCCATGGACATGGCATAAAATCCTTACTTATGTTCAACATAGCTACAATGGAGCCTTCCAGGGTTTTATTAGCTGCAACCCTTTTCAGGTGTGCTTGGGGTTCCCACCATTCACCCCCATTGACATAGATCTACCCATTACAATTGCACAATAAGAGTCCTCCCATGCTTAGACCAATACTGATCGAGAAACCACATTTTTTGAGCAAATCGAGCACGTACAATGACAAGTTCAGGATATTTTGCAGAAATCCAATGTCAAGTACAAGCACTTCCATGATCGACATGAAGTATCAGACATGTTTCATGTGGGAGATAAGGTATCATTTCATTTGAAGAAAGAGAACCTCACATGACCCCATTGGAAGCTATGCCGACTCCTATGCAAGCCTTACACTATCACATAAGTTTTGGTTGAGAATTCTTTTGAATTAATTATTCCTCCTTTCCTTGGCTTGCACCCGGTATTTACTGTGCAACTCCTTTGACCATATTTTCCACCTCTCTTGGAAACTTCAATTGGGACCGATCCCTTAGCCCCTATATAAATCAATCGTGAATGCATTGAACAAATGAAATTTGATTGGATCATGGACACCAAGACAAAGAGAACCCACCAACAAAACATCCAACTCTATGGAGTCATCAAAGGAAGGAAGTTTCTTCTTTTGCGAAAGTGGCTCACCAGGAATCAGATTTAGAAAATGTTTCCCCATATGATGGAGGAACTTTAAACAATGGAGACAATTTCTTCCTAAGGGGGAGGACTCATCCATGTGGACATTCGTGTCTTCCCACCTATTCGAATGGCTGAAATTACATTTTCCATCTTGGCATCTTTTCTACAATGTTTTGGGTCCCAAACTTCCAAGGTCGTTTTGAGGCCCTAAACAACATTATTTTTACTTTGAGGCATCCTATATATCTGTATTAGGATGTATTTGGCTATTTATAATGTTTACTCTTCGGATATACCTATTTTATAGGATACCAAGTGCCCCAAATGGAGATCGTATGAAAAAGTTGTGTCGTTTGGAGGTTGATGTATCAACTACCTCCATCGGGACCCATTTAGGTTTTTCTAATTTATGATTTATGTTAAACATTCCTTTGGAGCCTCATTGTAATCATATTTTTGCGAATGAGTGGAGCCGGCACATTTCTCTAGAATTATCTTCATTGTTGAAAAAGTGTCATTCGACACACAATTTTATTAATAAGAATAAATGGTTACAAAGAGATGTCAAGGATAAAATCCTACCACACCCACATGAAAAAGATCTAGTTAATCTATACCAACTCTAAGATAAATTCTAGGTGAAGAATCAATAATATAATCACATGAGTATGATAGATGTCATTTACATATTAAGCTAAATGTCCTCTTCAAACATGTTTCTAGAATAATCTAATTCCTAAAAAAATTATTTTAGAAAAATACTTATGCTTATATAAATTTACTATTATGATGCTAACATTCCCCCCATTAATCCGAAAGTTCTTTTTAAAAATACCAAGTTTATTTTTGAACTTAGGAAACTTTATTCTACCAAGAGGTTATGTAAAAACATCTGATGTTTGATCTTTAGGTTTACAAAACTCAAGCTTGATGATATCCCTGACGATTGTGGATGAGTGGTCTGATGAAGTGGTACTTTGTGTCGACATGCTTAGTGTTTCAGTGAAAAAATGTATTCCTATCCATAAAATAGTTGTTGATTTTTGAATTACACAGATCCTGCAATAGCCATACAATTTTGAATGTTGCTTCCCAAGATAATATGTACTCTCATTTTTATAAAGAGTTGGTAACTATTGCCTAATTTTTACAACTCCAACTTGTTTTTGTTAAACCCATAGTCATAATATAGCCTAAACTTCATGTTCTATCATGAATGTCACCTACAAAATTAACATCTAAATATACAAACAATGTAAAAAAAAAAATCTTCTTGTAGAGAATACCAAAACCTTTTGTACCATAAACACACCTTAGTATAATTTTTGCTAAATAACAATGACTTTACATTGATTCTTTCATAAACCTTGAAACTGTGTTGATTTAATATGATGAATTTGGTCGAATATTTGTGAAATAAATGAGGCCCCAAATATTTGTTTACTCCTATATATTGTACTATTCAACACCCCCCTTCCAAATTTTTTAAGTTTCAAATTCTCCTCCATAGGGGTAAGAGAAGGTTTACAATCTTCCATACCAATTTTCTTTAATAATTTAGTGGTATAATTATTTTGACTAAGGAATAATTGATTAGTATGTTGAATTACATCAAATCCAAGATAATAATGAAGTCTCCCGAATTCTAACATTTTGAAGCCTATGTGAAGTTCTTCCTTAGCCTATTTGATGTGAACAAGGTTGTTGCCTCGAAGTGGATTGTTATTCAATGAATTTTTATCATTATTAACACATTTGTTCATAACATTTGGTATCATAGAATTGATCCTAGGGTTTTGTTGCTTCAAGTGAGTCATCTTAGATTTTCCACTATTTCTTTATTTATGGGTCGCTTCAAATATTTAAATTTGGTGGTTACTTGTGTGACATATCCACATATCTCCGTTAAAACATTAAGGTTCTGGATCATTATACTTTTAGAGATATAAACTATGGAAGGTAGGGATTTTTACTCATCTTGAATTCAGTTTTAAACAAGTCATCATGGGATTTTTACTATAACATTTTTATGAAAGGTTTTAGATAGTGAAATGTTTTGGAGAGTGAGAAGACATGACATCTAGGAATTTTCTCTAGAAGTTTATTTTAGTGAAGTTTTCGATTCTAATATTTTCACAATCTTGAGTTGACATAGTGAATCACATGTGGAGACATTTTCAAATTTTTAGTACTTATATTTTATGATATATTTCTTGTGGAAGTTAGGGTTTTTTCACAAGTTAATTTCCGGTGATTTTAAGATATTTTTTTCGTAGTTAGAAAGATCATTTTTTAGACTTTTTCCCATGGCTCTGAAGAAAGATAAATAATTATTTCACCAATTAA
The DNA here is from genome assembly GCA_009831015.1 of Picea engelmannii. Lineage (NCBI taxonomy): Eukaryota > Viridiplantae > Streptophyta > Pinopsida > Pinales > Pinaceae > Picea > Picea engelmannii. Next base: position 186,311 of record ML802221.1, on the reverse strand, counting down.
ACATCCAAAAATATCCTCGATGATTCATGAAGAAAATGAGGAGATAAAAAACTAGCTATAGAAATTGAATAGTCAAATCAACAAATTGAATGATAGATCAATGAAAAAGTTTGATCTGATGAATACTTAGATAAAAATATAAAGAAATGTCGATGAGAATATGGAAAAAATAGAAAAAAAGATGGAGAGAAAGTTGGAACAAAAGCAATCAAAGATTATAGAATCCTTAAATAGGAGGCTCCTTAAAATTGATAAGGTGTCTAAAGGGACTCATGAAAATAAAGGTAGTATTTATGTTGAACAAATTTCCAATAATAAGAATTTTCTAGGGGGATTTAAATCCAATAATTTACTTATGGGGCATAAATGTGGAAATATGAAATTATTCTACATAAACTGTGAAGAGGAAGAAGATCAAGAATTGGAACCGTCATAAGATGTAGATCTAGGAGAGACTACTCTAATGATATCTTGTCCCTGATTGGCCAGCATCAGTACACCACATGTAGATTTTTAATGACAAAATCATAAATATTTCATTCACACATTTCGTCAAACACTTAGCAACCTAGAGATAGTTGTCTTCATAAATTTAAGAAATGCATACCCACATTCAGAAATTTCTATAAGCATAAATACACATTGTTAAGAAAAATATGCAGCGAAAATACACAATTGAAAGCAAACCATAACTCACAGAAATTTAGGCAAATGTTGGGAAAACCCCAATGTGGGGAAACCCAATGAGAGAGAGAAATATTTATTATTCAGCTTCAGGAAAGTGTATTACAGTAGCAAACTAACAATTTCCAGCCAAGGAAAAATACATCACAACACCAAGAAACAGTCCCAAAAATTATGTCCTGAAAAACGTGCCCAAGTCTGTACAGTTGTACGACATCCTCCAAATATGTTCTTCAAAAAACGTACCTAGAAAGGTATTGTATGGCCTACACAATACAACCCAACAACAACAAGAAAAACCCAGAAAAATGCCTCGATTTTTGTGCCAAACATCTGCCTTGAAAATCGTGCCCTTATTTTTGTTGTATGGATTTGTATAGTATGGCCCAGCAACAGAAAAATGGAACAGCACTGCATACAGGAAATTACCTTAGGATTTGTGCCCTCTTTCTCCTTGGGAAATGTGCCCTCTCAAGCTGCTCACTTTCCTCTCTCAAGCCTACTCTGAAAATCTCTCTAACTCAACTCCTCTCGTCTTCTCTGGTGTGTTCTTCTCACATCCCTAAGAATGTATATGTACTCTTTTCTTTTCCCCAAAAACCCTAACTTACATAACCAACTCAATCTAATGGCTATCATAACTCTAATCTAAGGGCTCATATTTAATGCTCCTAATAAATTACAAAATAAGTAATAATTGCTCATTAAATACATGTTGGGTCCCACAACTTAAAATCACTTTAAGTTATAAAGTACATTCACTTTATAAAATCACTTTATTTAAAAAGTCGCTTTACAAATAAAACATGTCTAGGAAATATGACTTTATGTCCTCCCCATGACAAAACACAAAAACATGAATGAGGACATCCCTTGTTATATTTCAACACCACAAACCCTCAATATACAAGGATGCATAAAAAATAAAAGGTAACAATGTTAATTGATTCTGGTAGCACCCATAACTTCATCAATTGAGAATTAGCAAACTATCTTAGTTGCTTTGTATTACTAGAACCAAAATTTCAAGTAATGATTTCATATGCAGGTACCACAAATTGTTTTGGGAAGTTCCATAGTATTAACCTCAATATGGGGGAGTATTTTTTGGGTAGTCCGATGATTTCCATCCAAATGGGTGGTATCGATGTTGTATTAGGGGTCCAATGATTACAAGCATTCAGAAGAGTGGCCCTTTATTTTAAATACATTTTCATAATATTTTTCTTATAAGGTAAGGAAATTGAGCTTAGAGATATTGAAGGGAGACACTCTAAGGTGATCATCTCTAATAGCATGACAAAATTACTCAAAATGGGAAACAATGGTGTAATTTCACAATTCTACCTGGAAGTTTAATTGCACAATTCAAGGTCTTTAGCCTAGAAGTGTCCCACTTAACATTAGGCCTTAAAGGTATCCATCACTACAAGGAGAAGACCATTTAGCTGAGGTTATAGCGAAGGATTCTAGTGTTACAAAATTGGCAAAAAATGTCAAGAAAAAACCCACTACAACATCTGTTATCGATAGTGGATGTTTCGTGGATACTGTAACGGAAGTGGATTATAAATAAAAACATCTGGGTGGACGAAGGTGTTAGAGAATTTTTACAAATCAGTGCATTTGTATAATTCACAAGCATTGATTCGTACATACACCTACAACACCAATGTTGTACACTTAAATTCAAGCACGGGGGCCGAAAAAATATGAAAGCACCGGGGATTTAACATAAAAATGCATTGGGAGAGTTAAAAATAATTAAGCACCGGGGATTTATGTATAGAACGCACTGGTGCATTGTTAATAAGAAGACATTGATGTTGTATAAAATAATATGCACCGGTGTCATACAAGGAAAAACACGCATGTGCATTAAAAATAGAAAGCACCGGTTCTTTTTAGTAAAAAACAAGCCCCGATGCTTATCAATAATACAATAGCTTCGATGCGTATCAATAACACATACGCACCAGTGCTTTGTATAATATTAACTCACCGATAATGTAACATCCCGCTCTGGCGCACTGACAAAACTTATTCTTTGAGGACACTTGCTCGCAAGTGATCTGGATTTTTATGATGATGAACCACTTAACCTTGATGATGAGGCGTCATGATTGATGACATGATGTTTTACTATTGCTATATAGAGGTGCTATTGACTCAGTTTCATTGAGTGTGCAGGGTTTCGGACCTTGAGGATGCAGAGGCATCGGTGGAACTCCCTTGGACTCTGGATTGAGTCAGGGAGTGGGCTATTTGAGTTGTTTTCATTTACAGTGATATTGTGTGG
>ML802221.1:132774-159024 GCA_009831015.1 Picea engelmannii | reverse complement strand
TATTGCTAGCATTGACTAATCTCTTCATTTGTCCCACATTTACAAGTGATAAATTCATCTTCTTTGTATGGGCTCTAACAATGTACTCAACTCCATTCTTAAACAAATGATACTTATTCTCATGACGATGAAAAATAGCTTTCTTATTATATAAATATGGGCTTCCCAACACAATACCACAAATATCCAAAGGAATAATATCAAGCTCTACCTCATCAACGAAATGTGCAGTGATAGAAAACCTAAGTTTAAACCTTCTTGTTACTTGTAATTTAGCATTAGCACATATCCAACCAAGAGGGTATGGCTTAGGATGTGGAATTGTTTCCAACTTTAATTTCTTAACAATTTCTTCAGATATAAGGCTTGCTTGAGATCTAGTATCAAATAGAGTATCTATCTTAGTATGTTTTGAAACAACCCTTATGTGAAAAAGTTCAATTCTCTCTTTTTCTTGTCGAGTTACATTGAGATTATTGTTACTTGAAGAACTAGTACTTGCAATAGAACCATTACCTTGATAACCCATGGTTGTGATCTTTGTTTCATCACCTGAATCAGAACCTAAATCATGTTGTATGGTTGCAGCAGTCTTTGACTTCCATTTGTTGCCAAACTTTTTGAGTCTTCTTTCGGGATGAAGTTTCCAACAATGGTCTTCATCATGGCCATATTTTGAACAATGTTTGCATGTGAATTTTTCTCCCTACTTCTTAACGACAACATTCTTTTTTCCATTTCCCTTGAACTTCCTCTTTCCTTTGTCTCTATGGCTGAAAGGCTTCTTGTTAACCTCATGAGTTTCGTTCCTTCCTCTTGCTTCCAAATGAGTGGCCTGAACACAAGCTTCATCTAGATTTGAAGGATTAAACATGAGTATAGTATGTCTCAAATAACTATGTAAATCTCCAATGTATTTGAGTAAAGTTTCTTGAGAAGACAAATCTACTCCCAAAACCAAAGCTCGTCTCCTACATTCTTGAGTAAAGCTTTGCACATTCTATCCTTTAGCTTGTCTAAAATTTTGCCAATCCATAGTAGACTTTTGCATATATGCCAATGGGTAAAATTGTCTTTTAATTGCAACAATGAAATCATTCCAAGAGGTTAAAATTTTACCATGTTTCTTCATGTCCTCCCGAGTCTTGGATTCCCACTAAATGAGTGTTGGACTATCCAATCTTAAAGAATCAATATGAATCTTAGTTTCATCATCTTGAATTTTGTGTATCCTACAATACACCTCAATCTGACGAATCCAATTATCTAATTTCTCAGCATTAACTTCTCCATTGTATATTGACAATTCAAATTTAATATCAATCTTTAATGAAGGAATTTATGAAGGAGTTTTACCATGTCCCTTTGGAGAATTCGGAAGAGGTCTTGAATTAGTAGAAGAAGAAGAAGAAGAAGATGGAGGAGAGGGTGGTGGAGAATCACCATTCTCTCCATTTCCATTTGGAGTTTTATCACCACTATCTCCCTTATGCTTTGAAGGGTTGGAGCCTTCACCTTGCAACCTTGTATTCCTTTCCATCAATATATTCATCATCTCTCTCATTTCCATGAAAACCTTTCTGAGATCATCATCTTCTGCAAGAACATGTTCATGACTCTCTTCATGAGCCATACTTGGTGAATGCCTCCTTGAATCTTGCGGTGATGATATAAGATTCCTCCTTGAAGGATGAGAACTTGTCTCTACAGGTTGACCTTCTCCACTTGTGAGTTTCAAACTTGTGAGCATCAGAAAACAAAACACTTGCAAATAATCAAGTCTTCAAAAACCTATGCTCTGATACCAACTTGATCTAAAAATGAAGAAGACTTGTATTCTTGAAAATATTTCCAAGTAAAATTTATGTGTTAAAATGAAAATGGATCAACTTTGCAACACAACTTAAATAGGATTTATTAATTCAATATGCATATAAACAAAAACATATTCAGTGAACAGAAAACACATAACACAACAAATGATAAAGGAGTTCACCCCCCTCTTGGGCTACATCTCCTGGTCCAACTTCCAATGGATCATTTGTATTATTTTCTCAAATTGATAAAAAATGTACTTTACAATGTTCAAAATTCCAAATATATTGCTCCAATGGCTTCAGAACATCCAAAAACCCCTAGTTGGGCTTTTTTGGCACCTCGTTTGGCCAAAAAATGAAGAAGATGGGCTTCCTGGAAGTCCCCCCTTCAAGCTTGTTATCTCTGCATCTACAAAACACACCTTCCTTGACTCAACCTAGCCCACACGCATTTTAAAGTGTAAAAAATGGGCATCGGGCACAACCACACAAACGGTCCAAATTGTTGAACGGTTACGCGCTGGCCTTAACTACCAAGGCCCATGGGCACATGGTTAGCACATGACCGCACACTATTACACAACAGGGATAAAGTTTCAAACCGTTGACATAATCGTAAGGTTTAAACCTGCACGCATACACATTGGTCACATGTTATATCAAACCACACACATTTCAAATGGTTACAACAAATATTACGGTGGGTCTAACCACCCGTAGCACCGATCGTATGCAATACAATATATAACCATGGGTCGGGGCTTAGCGCCAGCCCGATTCACACCCCAACACACATTTTTTCAATGTTAAATATATTACAATGCACATATTTGTTAATTAATATGTGTGGGCACACTGGTTGGGTGGCCTTTCCCAAAGCTTTACCCTGCCCAGAGGTCATGGGGTCGACTCCTGCCAAGTGCAAAGATTTTAATCCAATAAACAGGTGACACGTGGTGACTATTGATTGGGCCACGTGTCGCCATCCTATTCCCTGCCAACAAACCATGTCACATTCCAACTGTCCAATAAATTCCTGCCACGTGTCATACGACCTGCCACGTTTCGTACAACCTGCGACGTCAGCGTCCGTACGGACTGTACGGACTGTACAGTCAGCATCCCTTTTTTCTGCATGTTTGTCATTTTGAACAGAACGGGATATCTTTCACTCCCGATGTCTATTTGAATCCAAACAAGTTGCATTGGGTTTGTAACGACGATTCCTATGCTCTCGTTCGATTTGAAGTGATTCTGAGAACTTTGAATTTTTGAGCAAAATTTGATCCCCTGATCAAGTGGGATGTTACAAATTCCTGCTATGTCCAGATTCAAAAATTAGGAATGAATACAACAATAGTAGTTCTTCAGAAGTTGGAAATGGAGACAATCAAAAATAGGTTTGTATGAATGATTACTTACAGGATGTGAATTCCATGGAGACAATGTTGTTAGACACATTCCAAAATGATGAGCTAGGGGATGATTCTCATATCAATGATACCATTTTTGAAAGCCTAAAATCTACTTCCACCACCCCTCTCTTTGGACCTAGTGCCTAGTCAAAGTCTACCCATCTTGGGACCACTGAAATGTTACTGTACAAAATGAAAGAAAATTTTGGCATGTCAAATACATGTTTCTTGACAATATTGAAGTAATAGACCAGCAAGTGCCTTATATTATTTTTGAGAAATCTTGTCACACAATCAACATTATAAATAATCCCTTTTATAAAATTTAAATGACCGTGTACCTTTATATTTCCCACTAACTACAAGATATCCAAAGATAAGGCTCTTCCTAGTGATAATTTGTTTTTTGGTAGCTACTAAGAGGAAAAGAAGTTGTTGAAAATTTTGGGTGTTGAGTATATATCATATCATGCATGTACAAATGATTGTATTCTATATAGAGGATAATATAATATTAAATATATATGTACAAAATGTGGGCATGACAAGTACCATAAATCAAATAAAAATGGTAAATTGTATGGTCCTCCGCATAAGATATTTAGGCACATGCCTATAATCCCAAGGATTCAAAGGCTCTTTCATTGCAAATAATTATTTATGTTGTAGGGATGGGATGCCTCACAAAGAAGTGAGTCGGAATTTATGTGAATCCAAACAGATTCAATAACCATGAAGCATATATAGGATACATGTCCAAAAAAATCAAGGATGAAGTACGAAGTTTACAACTCAACATAGCAATGAATGGCATGAATCCATATTCTCTCCAAAACACCAACTATTATGTTTGGCCTATAGTAGTTATCAATAAAAATACCCCTCCATGGTTGTCCTTGAAGAATGAACATCTTATCTTGGCTCTTATAGTCCTTGGTAGAATACAAGTGAAGAATATGGATGTCTACCTATAACCATTGGTAGATGAGTTGAAAGAATTATGGGAAGGGATACATGTATATGATGTATCGAGACCCATCACAACAGAGAAGAGTTTTACGTTGTATGTAATATATGCTTACACCACTCATGATTATCCAGGCTTATGAATTTTCTCTAGTAATTAACATGTTTATTGATTTTTTTATATATGTATCAATATTTATTTATGTATTTAATTCGTTCTAATTGACATTTTATTATTAAATACTAACATGTTATGTATACAATAATTTCACTGGACTTGTAACTAAAGGATAGCATGGATGTAAATGTTGTGGACCTTATTTGAAGGCTAGGTGGTCCAACCACCTACAAAAACCAGTGTATGACTTCTCAAGAGTATTCCTCCTAGAAGAAAACACTTATAGAAGAGAAACATCCTCTTTCAATGGTAAACCAGAGAGAACCCAAAGGCCTTCAATAATGAAACCAACATAAAAGATTAGAGCATATGAGAGAGAGAAGGAAAAGGATATCACACAAATGTTTGATTCAAATGGGGAGCCTATGTTCGATGATCCATAATTCGTCGACACCTATGTTGAGAAATTTCCCATTGGGATGAGAATGAAATCTATCTTTTATGAGCTCCCATTTTGGGAGCATCTTAAGATTTCCCACTTACTAGATCCCATGCATATATTTAAAAAAAATTCATATTCTTTATGGAGGAACATATCATCAAAAGAAAGTGACACATTGGATGTGAGCAGAGATCTTATTTCTTCAAAAACTAAAAAGAAACATTGGCCAATAAAAGAAAGTAGAAGAGAGGATGGTCCCTCTTGGTCTTTCAAAGAAGGTGATGTGTCGTGGATTTTGAAGAAAAAAGATCTTTATTTGGCAAAGAAAATTATATTGTGTGTGAAGGTGCCTTCTTTATATGGGTCTTCCCTATGACATTTCTTCACTACGCATGAAGATCATTTGTCGGGGTTTAAATCAAATGACCATTTAAAACTTCTAAAGGTATGACGTATGTCAAAAATATGATTTTACTATTTGTAATTTTTATTTTTATGCCATGGGACAAAACAAAAATAATTTGTATGTGTTTACTTTTTAGTTTCATTATCCTATGCACGTGTGTGGGTGTGTGAACCATGACTTCCCCCAATACATAAGGCATGCCATATCTAAATTATCTTCATTTGTACGTTGGATTACATCAAAGAATATTCATATGGCTAGCATTCCATGGTGATGTCAAGAGATAATTGATATTGTTTATATGTTTGAGAAGGAACTACCACCAAGTTTCATGGACTTGTAGATTCGTCTTCTAATTCACCTAGTAGATGAGGTTGAATTAGTCGGGGTAGTTTCCTATCATTGGAATTTTTTTTTAGAGAGGTACATTAAGAAATTGAAAGGATTTGTTTGTCAAAGGGAAAAACATGAGCGGTATATGGCAGAGGGGTGCATATCATATGATTCTTTCTATTATGCTAGTGAGTACATCAATAAGATCAAAAACACACCAGGTGCAATTATTTGGGATGATGAAAGGGATGAAGACAAAAGAGAAGGGGAGCTTCTCCAAAGGAATGGAAAAAGACATTTGATAAAGAGTAAATGACTTATCATTTGTCAAATTTCTACACAGTAACTATTCCCACTCAACTTCATAATGTATATTTTGATCATGATCTCATATGTGCTATATGTTGGTTTCATTTCATGAGTACATCAACAAATTTAGAAATTGATGCCATGAATAAATTCATTCTTTACAATTTGGAGGAAACATAGCCATGGGTCACATTGTACGAACAAAAGAGGAGGAAATGGAAAAGTGAAAGGAAATAATTCATATGGTTGAATGGTAGAAGCATGCCTTATACTCATCATTTAAAAGAAAATATTCGAATGATATGCCCCAATAGTTGGGTTGTTGACCAAGTCAGACAGAAATTTGGTGCATCCATTCGTTACCGGCGTGAAGAAGAGGATGCACTAAACATAAGGATTGGTTGCAAAAACTCAATAATAATTTCTTTGTGTAGATAATTATTAACTTTGTAATGCACATTTGAATTGTAAGTACATCTATGTTATTTTATATTTTCATTGTTGGGTTATTAGCCACATATTGACACTGTGATTTGTTCACTTTTTTATAGGTCCATTTGTTCCCATCTATGTGGGCATACATACATCATTTTTTCATAGAGTATTTTGATGATGGAGACATGACACAAGACAATAGAGATGAAGTCAAGTTTGAACAATCTAGTTGTGCTAGCCACCAAGATCAAAGTACCATATAGGGGAAGTTAGGGTACATCAGAAAGATACAAGAGGCCATTTGAGTGGAATTCTCTTCTTATCAATGTGTTATTTTAAGGTGCAAGTGGTGGGACACCTTTGATTGAAATAATGTAAAGGAAGATCGTGATAGTGGGATGATATGCATCAACTGTAAAAAGATGTGGGATGAAGCTATGGAGCATTATGTTTTCCAAAAACACTGCAACCAAGTGTTTTTTTACCCATATGTGTTGGATAGGGATTGGTGGTTTTTATTAAGACATGGCCCTAGATTAAAATATATTTTTGAGAAAAACAATGATATCATGCCAAGCGAGGAAAATAATCAAAGCGATGACAACATAGGGTGATATATTATACATGTTTTATTCTTTAATTACTTCTTTTATGTTTTCAAATCCATAGTGATTTAATAATTTTATTATTAAAAAATAATGTATTTAGTATTTAATATTTCATATGAAATATTATTCATTTTTTGATTGGATGTTATAATTAAATGTTATGCGTAAATGATATAAATATTTTTCCATTGTAAGTCTAGATTATATTTGAACTTTTAATATTTTAATTTTAACTTTTACTTTAAAAAATAATATATTATTGTATTGTAAATATCAAATATTTATATCATAATTTTAAAATTTATTTTTGTTACCCACCGTTTCATATCTTTGTGCATGCAAATTAGGTTGGAGATGTGGATTGTAGGCGATCTACTAGTGGGTATGTGTTTAACCTATTTGGAGGAGCAATAAGTTGGATGAGGAAAAGACAGGTTGTAGTGACACTTTCAACTACAGAAGTTGAATACATGGAAGCCACTCATGCACATAATGAAGAAATATGGTTACAAAGATCATGTTTGGGTATTGGGTTTGTACAACAAGCTGTAAGGATAGATTGTGATAGTCAAAGTCCATTTTTTCTAGCGAAGAACTCGACTTATCATTCAAAGAAAAATAATATTGATATTCAATATCACTTTGTGAGAGACATGGTTGAGGAAAATAAAGTATTGTTGATGAAGGTGGACACTTTGAAGAATGTTGCAGATTCATTAACAAAATATATGAGCACTGAGAAGTTCTCTTGGTGTAGAGGATCCATGGGAATTTTTTCCCTGGATTGTTGACTATGTAACCTTGTAACCCCTTGTATGCAAAGAAAGCAACAAGTGGGAGAATGTTGGGTATGTGTTATATTCTTTGCATGAGTCGTCATGTCTATGTTGCACCTGATGCATAGGGGGTGAAGGGGGGGAGAAATCCCCTGATGCAGAGGTTGAGGGGCAGCACCCTTGATAATTTTTTTCCTCAGGAAATGTGTCACATGTTTGCCTCATTTTTCGTGTTGTCTCGATTGTCATGTCTATTGTTGGGTGGTTTTTAAGAACATGGTTTTTTTCCGATGGTTTTCTATTTCCAGTTAAGGATTTAGGTTTGTTGAATAATCCACGTCATTCGGTTAGGGTTTTGGATGTTGTTGGCTCCTATATGTATATTGTATTGTAAACAATGTATCACTATGAATGAATATAGAATATGTTTGTTTTCCCGGTTTGGGTTTCTAGGGGAAAAATATCTGTCTAATGTTTGTATTTTCCATTGTATATTTTATGTTCTTTTACTGAAAATTTGTTTGCAGTAAATATTGTACAAGGTTAAAATATACACCTGTCTACTCTGTGCTTCGGGCTTTAGAGGTTTTCACCACCATACACCTCAAATCCTCCGGAGTGTCAAACTGGTGAACTCACAAAGGGGCTCAATTGATGGTCCACTCCTCTCCAACTACAAATGGTTGTGATCCTATCTAAGACTCCATCCTTCCATAGTTCCGAGAGGTTAATACACCCAACTCTCTGAATTTCTATACTCCGAAGTAACTAGGAGGCACGATCCATGACCCATGTGTTTTATCCGAATTTGTGGATGCTAAATCCTCTCTCCATATGTCCCTCTCGACCGACGGTCGAGATCAAATCTCACCTTAAAGCCTTCGGGGATTCTATAACCACAATAATTTTCTCCTTCATTCTACCATGTGTTGATGTGTGTACTAACTATAACCATCTATGATTTACTGTGGATTTAAGATCTTCGAGATTCTTACGTATTTTTGCAACCACACTCTAATTCTTTTGGATAGCTAGACTTCTGGAATATCTCTAATATATGGAAACATGTTCTCATTGATGGATGGTCCAGATTCACTTCAGATCCTGAGACTTCAAGAAACTTATCTCCTTTGCACCTAAACATGAAAAATATCTGAACACACAAAGTCTAAAGAACTTCAAGGATTAAAACTTGCACACCTTCCCCGGATTTGGCAATCACAAGAGATCATGGTTCCTCCCGAATGGATCTCATCCACTCAAACTTCAAATAGGATAAAACCTTTTTCTCTAAGGAATTTCATCCTCTATTTCTCCTGAGATTTATCTCTTGAAATAATTTGAACCCCTGGCCCAAACCTTGGGATTCTTTGAACTTTTGAAGACTTCAGATTTCAATATTTTTACAAAATCCTCCTTCACTCTCCTTGCGCTCACCTTCCTGAGAATTTTTTCAACACTTGGTTAAGTGTTGGCCCAGTGCACACATTGCATGGGTCTTCTCAAGATTCTATACTCCACTGAGTATATCTGCACTCCGTGTACTCGCTCTGCAAAACATCACTCTATCTCTTCTGAGTTACTGAATGGAACAAGGACTCTGCCTTCGCACTCTTTGTGTGGCACTATGCACTCCTTGCACCAGGGTTTTTAGAAGATAAATAATTGAAAATTACAGAGCATCAAAATTTCATCCACTCAACCATAATATGAACACACATGCATATAAAACATAGAAAAACAAATAACATAACATTAGCCAGTTACTCAAAGGAAAGCATGTGCAAATATTTGAAAGAAACTCTCCTGTATAATATTACTTTAGTAAACATGTAGAAGGTTTTCTGCAACAACTTTATACAACTCTTATATTAACAATTGATCAACAATAATAACAATCTCAACAACTTCATTTGGGAATACAATACATATATATATATATATATATATATATATATANCTCTCGAGCCTTCCCTCCAGATTATCTAAGAGCTGTCATATAACAATTAAGACATTCTCCTACTAAGACTTATTACAATAAATGGGCATTTATAACCCAAATATGTGTTGATTCTGAATATTTGTACAATCCTATATGGATTAAAGAAATTACAATCTTGTGGATTGTCTATAATGGATTTAGCCTCAAAGCATTAAAAGGCCCTTAATTTCAATACTTTGAAAACATCTAAATGACACACTCTCTTTGCGATAAAAACCAATTTAAATTTTCATGTTGTATGCTAAGCTTCGCTCCACTCGGCCTCCTTGAACATTAATAATGATGGTCCTACACCAGACTCCCCAAGAAAAAAATATTCATGGGCTCCTATCCATGGTATCCTCCATTGTATTTCCATGCTTCTAGATGCCAGTCTCAGTTACCCAAATGACATCTTTTGTTGGTTGATCTTTCCACCTAGCTAGATACTCATAGTAAAATTTCCTCCTAGTCTTCTTATCAATCCTCCAATAAAAAAATTTCCCTATCTATGGTTTTTATGCTATGGGCATTTGTTGCTTCCAATGAATCTCCTCCTAATCATATGTCCCTTTTGTATCATTCATCCTGTAAGGGTATAGATCATCTACATTGAATATTAGTGATATTCCAATGTCCTCTAGAAATTCAATCTCATAATCATTTGCAACAAACTTTTTGAGAAATTTACATGGTCCTATATTCTTCATATTCAGCTTCTTATATTTCCCATTTGGAAATATCTCTTTCCTCAGGTGTGTTAAAACTTGATCTATGATTTCAAAATGAACCTCTATTCTTATATGGTCTACTCTGCTCTTGTATTTCTGGATGTATCCTGTAGGTGTACTTTGATATGATCATGCAACTTCTGCATCTTTGCAACAAAGTCTTATTCTCCTTTACTTTGGAAATCATCTCATCCCAAATATCTCGACTCTGAAATTCCTCTTGGATTCATTCCATATATTATCTAGAATGTGATTTTACCAGTACTCCTATTCGGTGAGTCATTATATGAAAACTTTGCTTGGGGAAGAATTTGATCCCACTGCCTATGATGTTCAGTGACCAAAATCCTCAACAAATTCTCTAATATTTGATTTAATACCTCAGTGTATTCATTTGTCTAAGGATGATATGAGGAACTAAAAGAGAAAATTGTCCCCAATTTTTTGCACAAATTCCTACAAAATTTTCCAACAAATTTAGTATCTCAGTTTCAGACTATACTCCTTGGCAACCCCTGTAATCTCACAATCTCCTTAAAAAATAAATTCTCTATGTGTGTAGGATTGTTGGTTTTCTAACATGGTATGAAATTTTCCATATTTGGAAATCTGTCAGCTACCACAAATATTGAGTCACTCCCTCTTTGGTTTCTTGGTAATCCCATGGCTTATCTGGAATATGCAATGGTTGATACAATCTAGTGTTTTATTGCTTTCCTTTGGCATACTAGCAAATTCTGCATATGTTCACGAATTTCTTCACATCAGATCTCATACTTGTCCAATGTTATGAAGAATTCAATTGTTCATATGTCTTATCATGGACAAAATTTCCAACTAAACCTCCACTTTGCTTCTCCTTTAGCAAGTTATCTCTCATTGAGCACTTCAAGATAGACAATTGAATTTCTTTGAAAAACAATACATCTTGGATCATATATTCTATCCACTGGATTTTGTCCCTTAACAAATCATTCTCACATGCTTCATAAGCTTCTTTGAAATCTATATCTCCTTGATAAATATCCTTGAGGTGTTCAAACCCTAAAGTCTCCACTTGGAATTCCTACAAGATCAAGCATCTCATGCTCAAAGCATCTGCAACTTTGTTAGCACTACCACTAATATGATTAATAATGAAAGTAAAATTCTACACGATTTCTACCCATTTGGCATGTCTCTGGTTCAAATTCTCTTTCCTGGTTATGAACTGTAAACCTTTATTGTCTGTATAAAGAAAAAACTCCTTCGGGATAAGATAATGTCTCCAATTTTTCAAGGCTTGAATTACAACATAAAATTCCTTATCATATGTGGAATACTTCCTCTTATCATCATTCAACTTCTCACTGAAATAAGCGACATGATTACTATCTTGAATTAAAATTATGTCAATGGCATAATCCACTTGCATCACATCTAACTTGAAATTTTTTATTAAAGTATGGTTGAACTAGAATAGGTTGTTTTGTTATATTTTCTTTCAACACCCTAAATTCTTTCTCAGCTTCCTCTATCCAATTAAAATATTTATGCTCCTTCTTAATGGTTTCCAATATGGGCACACAAATACTGCTAAAAGTCTTGTTGAATTTCCTTTAAAAACTTGCCAACCCATGAAAGCTCCTTACTTCGAACACACTTCTTAAGAAGGCCATTTTCTAATTTCCCTCACCTTTTCTAGATCCATCTTCAATTCATTTGAAGAGATCATGAACCCCAAATGTATAAGTTTTGTTTTCATGAAAGAACATTTGCTTAATTTTATCAACAACTTTTCCTGCTGTAACCTCCTCAACACCATTTTCAAATGTCTCAAATGCTCCTCCTTAGTATTACTGAAAACTAGGATGTCATTTAAGTAAATAATTAAAAACTTACCAATAAAATCCTTGAGTACCTCGTTTATTAATCTCATAAATGTACTCAAGTAATTCATTAAGACAAATGGAATAACAATCCAGTCATACAATCCTTCATTTTTTTTTAATGTTGTCTTCCATTCATCTCCTTCTCGCATCATTATCTAATTATAACCAATCTTCAAGTCTATTTTTGAAAAATAATTTTCTCCACTCAAGAAATCCATCAAATTTTCCATTCTGGGTAAAGGAAATATATACCTGATGGTTATCTTGTTGATGGCTCTTGAATTTGTGCACATTCTCCAACCTCCATATTTCTTTGGACTTAACACATTTGGTACTGCAAACGGGCTCAAAATTTCCTTGATCAAACCTTATCCAACATTTCTTGGACTTGATTCTTGACCTCTTCATTCTCTTGAGGGGTCAATATGTATGCTACTTTGTTTGGAAAAATTTCTCCTGGAATAAGGTCGATATGATGACCGATACTCCTCATGGGAGGTAAAGTGTGAGGTAGCTCATCCACCAAAATATAAACAAACTCATCCAATAACTCCTGGACTTCCAAAGGAAAATCATTCATATAAGTTCTTGTAAGAATGACTCTCGGCTTACCTACAACAACAAACTACATTTCTTGTTCTTTCTTGACTTCTTTAAAGAGTTCCTTCCCACTCATGAGAAGTATACTAGGAATGGCTTCTTCTTTGACTCCTTTATCTTCTATTGGAAGAAACATATTCTTACACCCATTCTTCTCAAGGGTATAATTTTTTTTCCTTCTATCATGTCTGACATTCCTATCATATTGCGACGGTCTCTTGAACAATACATGACAAATATCCATAGGTATGACATCACATAAAATTTCATCTTTATAACTACCTATTTTAAATTAAACTTTGCATTGTTGACTTACCATGACTTGATGTCCTTTCTGAAACCACAAAACCTTATACGGATTTGGATGTGGATTCATCTCCAACTTAAGATTTCCCACCATCTCTGTGGATACCAAATTATCAGTACGTCCATTGTCTATAATCACCTTGCATACCATGTCTCTAGTATTGGAAGGAGTTCTAAACAAATTGTTTCTATGGAATGGTTTTATTTCCTCCTTCTTTGGCTTCACGAGAATTTTTCTCATCATGGGTGATCTTCCTTCTTCCTCTACTTCAGATTTCATTTATGTCTCCACATTCTTCCGTTGCGCTTCAAAAATGTGAGCTTCTCCAGTTCCTGGATTTTTCTTCTTAGGAAATTCCCAAGACATGTGTCCTATTTTACCACAGGAATAACACTTCACTTATCCTCCTCTTTCTATGAGAAAAGAACTTCTTCCTCCATAGTTTCCTCCTCTATAACTTCCTCCTTTCTCTGTCTGACTTTGATATTTTCCAGATTCTCCTCTAGGTTTCTAGAACTTCTCTCTAAAAATGCCTCTACCTCTATTAGGATTTTTTCCCTTGTTTTGTTGACTTTGTTTCCTTACAAATTTTTTTATTCCTTTAGGGATACCTGATAAGCATCTTCCAAATTTCTCATTGTCATCATAATGATCTCATCCTGGTTCTCATATATCAAGCCATTTATATACCTCCCACCTTCTTATTTATCATTCTCGCTATGTCTTTCTCTTATGTTCATCTTGTAAAACTATTACATGTACTCCTTCATTGACAAACCTTTATGTCTCAAGTTCTGTAACTTCCTAAAAATATTTATCTGATAATCCTTAGGTATGAACTTAGCTTTCAATTTTTCAACCATTATATCCCAATTCTTGATTTTAGACTTACGTTTTCATATTTTGTCAGCTTGAAATTCATCCCACCATAGCACTACATGTCTCTTCAATTTGGTCAAAGAATACTTCACTTTATTCTCATCATCAATATTGTCATAGTCAAATTACTTCTTTAAAGAACTTATCTAGTAATTTTTCCACATCCAAATTTCCTCCATACATTGGGGCTTCAATTTTTGGTTCCCATTTTGACAACAACTCTCAACAGTCACTTCTCTATTGCTTGTTCTCCTGCAACTTATTCTTGAACATATTCACTCCCAGCCTCACTAACATCATGAGCTTCAATTTATCTTCTCTACGTTGTCTCCATGTCATCAAAACTTGCACGAAGTTGTCTCATCTCTTCTCTCATGGTTGCGTTTACCATCGGTCTCTCTCTACGTCTTCTTGGCGGCATGGTTCCAAGTTTTCTTTCACAAAGATATTAATTTTGATCTCTGATACCACTTGATGGAAACCCCCACCACTCCTAGGATCCTACGCGACCTCCTAGTCTAGGATTGTTATTACAATGGAGATGAATTATCTCTCGAGTCCCCTATGAACTCTTAACATTATACACCAAAGTCCTTTTTCCTTTTCCCCACGTGAAAATCAAGTTCACAAGAGTCCTAATACTCCAAATGAGTCTTCCATGTGACCTTAGGAAAAATACATGGGCCAATCTCTTTAACCATCAAGAAATTTTCCACTTGATAGCTCCGAGCTTCAGGATTTCCAACAACTACAAACAACGAACCTCTCAGATGTCGAGTTCATGAATATCTGAGCTACTCAAAGATCAATGGTTCTCAATGGGCACCAAAATCTATGGCTCACACAATCTTTGAGATTCTGGGCTTATGGGATTTTAACCACTCCAAAACATTATACTACAGTAGTTTTGAAGTCCAAACCAACAAATCTGAAGGTTAATAATTACCTCAGATCAATGGTCCCCATCTACCCCATGCTTCAGGATTCAGATCTTTTCAACACCTGACACCTCAAATACTCTGAAGTGTCAAACAGGAGAACTTGCAAAGGGGATCAATCGATGGTCCACACCTCTCCAACGACCAATGGGTGTGATCCTCTTCGGGACTCCGACCTTCAGGAGTTACGATAGGTTAATACACCCAAATATATGGATTGTTGAACTCTAAAGTAACTAGGAGGCATGATCCATGGTCTATGTGTCCTCACAAATGGATGGCCTGGATCAGCTCCAGGATTCGATACTTCAAGAAAATTTCCTACACAACTCTCTACAACCTCCGAACATCGAATTGGTAAAGGATAAATCTTCTCTCCAGGTATCTCCCTTGACCGATGATCGATATTGACTCCATCCTTTGGGCCTTTGGTGATTCTCAAACCACAAGGATTTTCTCCTCCATTCTTCCGGGTTGTCGAACTCGCAAATTATGAGATCTGTTGAAGCATGTAATGAGTATCAAGGGTTGGGATTTACTGTGGCTTTCATATCTTTGGGAGTCTTGCATATTTTTTCAACCACACTCCAATTCTTCCATATGGCTGAACTTATGGACTATCTCTAATCTATGGACATGTGTTCTCACTAATGGATGTTCCAGATTCACTTTGGATCCGGGGACTTCGGGAAACTTATCTCCTTTGCACCTAAATAGAAAAAATATCTAAACACACAAATTTCGAAGGACTTCAAGGGTTAAAACCCATGCACCTTCCCCAGATCTGACAGTCACAAGAGAGCTCGGCTCCTCTCGAATGGATATCCTCCACTCGACCTTCAAATAAGATAAAACCTTTTCCCCAAGAACTTTCTCCTGCTATTTCTCCTGATATTTATCTCTTGAAATGATTTTAACCCCTAGCACACCCCTTGGGATTCTATGAAACTTTTAAGACTTCATAATTGAATATTTCTAGAAAATCCTGCTTCACACTCCTTGCACTCGCCTTCCTGAGAAAATTTTCAACACTTGGCTAAGTGTTGGCCTGGTGCAGACCTTGCATGGGTCTTCTCAAGCTTCTATACTCCATTGAGTATACATGCACTCCTTACACTCACTCTCCAAAACTTCAAGCTATCTTTTTTGAGCTATTGAGTCAAACAATGACTTTGCCTTCACACTCCTTGCATGGAACTGTGCACTCCTTACACCATGGTTTTCAGAAGAGAAAAAATTGAAAGTTACAAAACATCAAAAGTTCATCTACTCAACCAAAATATGCACATGCATTCATATAAAACACAAAAAAACCAGTAACATAACATTACCCAGTTACTTAAAGGCAAACAGGTGAAAAGATTTGAAAGAAATTATCTTCTATAATATTAATTCAGTAAACATGTACAAGGTTTTATGCAAGATCTTTCTAAATATATTTTATTAACAACTAATCAAGATAAATAACAATCTCAACAACCTCATTTTGGATTTAGACTCAAAAAATTAAAAGGCCCTTAATTTCATTACTTTCGAAACATCAAAATGACGCTCTCTCCTTGGGATCAAAACCAATTTAAATGTGTGTGTTGGATGTTGAGTTTCCCTCCATTTGGCCTCCTTGAACACTACTGACAATTATCCTGCATTGTTAGGGATCCCACTGATCATAAAGAAAACATGTACAAGAAAATATGGAATAGAAAGAGGAACATGGGCGGATGTCGAACAACAAAATCTGGAAAGAAGACAAAACAAAGATTGTCAAGATTCAGTTATACTTTTCTAGTTAAAGAAGAAGAATAATTGGATGAAAAATTGATAAGGGAATATGTATGTGATTAGCATTTAATCACTATGATTTAATATTTCTCTTTAAGTTGCTTGCTTCTATTTCTTTTGCACCCTTTTTTTGTGGTTTGATTGTCGGTAGTAACTGCTTCTGCTAGTATTTTGGAAATCTTGACCATTGAGTTGTTTAACCATTCTTGAATATAATCCCTTTTCGAGTAAAAAATCACTTCTTTTTTAACTTTAACACTAAACAACTCCTTATTTATTTCTCTATGATCAAAAGATAAATTTTGCAAAGTATTTTCAATTTCTTCATTTTTATTGGTATAATCAACAAGCCAGTTGTCGATATCATCATGTGTAAATTCACTCATACTATCAAAATTTTCAGTTGATTCCCTTTTAATTCTTCAACTTGTCCTTCAAATTGTTGTGAAGTCATGAGCATTGAATTTGAGATATAGTTAGGGTCTGAGAATTCGATAGTGGTGCCAACAGTATCTAAATCAATAATTTTTTAGTATGCTTTTGTATTCCTTCTGAATAAATCAATCAATTGAGCCGATAATCCATTCAATACATTGATTCTTTAAATCCAGAAGGCATTTATTTGTTTGATGCAGCTCAGGGAAGGTAAATGTTTTTGTTTACTCATCTTCTCTATCATTGTCGAAACCTTTAATACAAACATCACACCTCCATCTGTATAAAAACCTTCATCATTTTTTAGATATGTATTCAAATATTCCCTATTGTTTTGAATTCTCAAGCCAAGAGAGGCAAAGATTTTTTCATATCCCATAACTCTAAAATCAATGAAATCCTTTTTTTAATATTCTCTTCGAAAAATTGTCAAGTGGAAATAATCAAATTTGAAATTCCCTTGACTATAGATCTTGACTCTTGGGTTTCTTGAAAAAAATTATCGAGTTGAATCATGGCAATGGGGGAAACAAGAATAGGTGAAGGCATGAGAGTTTCTTACAAATATTTAATTTTCTCTTTCAATCAATAGTTTTATTCCTCCATATTGGAAATTGAAAAATTGAGTGCATTGCCTATAACTTAATTAACGAATGACAATATAGAAGGCAACATGTTTTGTGTATCAATGATAGACCACAAAATTCCACTTTTACTCTATGTGGTTCTTTCAAAGATAAATGCCTTATAATCTCTATCAACAGAGTCATTTTATACAACAAAAGTTTCTTCATCAGAATATATCTCCTCCTAGACCATGAGTGTAGAAATATATTGTACATTTTCTCTAGCAGGTTCTTCTACATCTGGGAAAGTTACAATTTTGATATCCACATCCAAGTCCATATTATCCAATAATAAATCATGTTCACGTGCATGTGTTTCTCCTCCCTCTTGCTATGAATTGGTTCTTTTTCTTTTAATATTTAAAATTTGGGGGTTCTCTAAGTTCCCCTGAGGAGGGTTTTTGTCTTCATCATCCCCTGAATTATTAATCTATATTTTTCTTTGTTGTGATGTCCCGGGCTAAGGGTTTGTTCTGGGTAGAAAATTTCTTCGAGAAATAGTTGGTGACTGAGCATTCTTCTCATTGAAGGATTACCTCTTTCCTTGTGATATTTTATTGTACATATGAAAGTTTCTATATCACTAGAGTCTCTATCAACTTCTTGATTATTAGGCTTATGGCTATCATTATCCTCTTCTCCACTTACAAATGTGTTTATGAGTGCATGGTTGAGCCCAACTTAAATCAAATGATTGTAAAAAAGATGACTCTAGTCAAATCACTTGATATCCTCTTCATATATTAGGTTGGAATGGTTGAAGTAGGTAGCATATTCATGAATCTTGGAAATTACTCTAAGAATAATTTCACCAAATTTCCAAGGACGAGGTATGGAATAATGCTTTTATCTTTTCTCAAAAAAAATGTGAAACCATAAATCCTTAAAAGTGTATCAATAGGTGATAGAAACTAACAAAAAGAGGACATACACAATTTCTTTTCATTCTTTAAATTTGTCAATTGTGTAGTAATCTCATTTGAAATAATCTTCGCCCAATTGAAGACCGCATTTTCATGAACTGTGAAATGAAATATATACAATGCCAATTAAAGAATGGTTTATGCAGAATCTTGGCCAACAATTCATGTAAACAACCAGAAAAATTATTTATAACTATTTTTAAAAGAAATTGATTGAATCCTAGATATATCTTCTAGCATTGATGCAGGGTCATGTAAATATTATTGAAGAAGTTCGATTCCATTATTTTTTTCTTCTTAGAAAATTCTTGGCTTCCTCCCCTTTGTAAACTAGGTTTGGCTCCAACAATTTCAACATCTCTCTGAATATTGAAGGCGCCAAGGAAACATGAGAACTTCTTTGAAGGGTGGGACAGGGAGGAAGGTCGAGAGAATATGGAGAGAGTGAATTGGGTATAGAGAGAGAGAGTGTGTGTGTGTGTGTGTTAACATGAACGAGTGCACATTCATTTTCCTAATAATGCACACATGTTTTAGGAACAAGCATGTGTTTTAGGAACAAGCATGTGCTTTAAGGAGTGGAGTGTGTGTTCATAAATTATGCACCCATTATTTTCATTTCATCTTTTTTTTCGGGAGGGAGTGATGTGATAACTCTAGAATAAGTGTCTTTTGAGTTGGTTACCTCACATTTAGGCTCTAGATGACAAACCTGGTGTTTTAACCCACAAATACATAAAAAACTCTATTTTTATGAACACCTCTCTATATCACTGATTTTTTACGTTATTTTTCTATAGGATACACAAATCCATTATTGATGAAACAACAAACTATGCAAATTCTAAATATATATTTATTTTTTTAAATTAATATTGTTTACTATTTTTCATCTATTTTTTTCTGACATATAACAAAATGCTAAAATACATACCTATTTCTATAACTTTTTGTTAGATTAACCATTTTTAAAATGAGTTATAGGTGGCACTAGAGACCAATATCTACAATCTAAAAAAAAAAAAAAAGAATCTCATAATGCTAAGACCCTAGTAGCTTGAACTAGCAGAAGGAGACCAACACTAACAACATGAGACCGATATATATATATATATATATATATATATATGTGTGTGTGTGTGTGTGTGTGTGTGTGTGTGTGTGTGTGATGTTAAGACCCTAGTAGCTTGCACTAATGGAAGGGGTTGTAATTTCAAAGATATGTGGACTTTCATAATTTAAAAAAGAATATAACATTAATATTATAAATTTTGAAAAAGTACAAAACACTAGAAGAATGGGTTCTCTACAATTATACAAATATTTGGAATGAAATTCCATCGCTAAGGTAATGAACACCTGTCTTGAAATATTTTGCTAGAGAAATAACATACCACTGCTAGAAAAACTCAAATTTCATATAGTTATTCACAATTTCTATAAATAAAAAATGTATATCATCAAAGGTAATTCAATTTCATGTAATTCATCGTTTTGCACCATATTCAAAATTCATTGTAAAAGTACCTTGAATAATCTCTACAAGTTAATATATAGCATCATGAGAGACCATTATTACCTTGCAAATCCAAGTTTGTAAATTCATTTTACTAAAAAAAAATAAAAATTTATTATTGAATTTAAAAAACCCCACCCCCTCACACTTTTATTTTCTAAGAAAAAATTGTTAATAAAAACAAATAATTTTACTCAAAATAATCTCATTGAAAATTATAGTTGCAACATAAGCATAAAAATAATTGAAATATATATAACTTAAAAAAACCTCAATACAGTTACCCTCTTAAGGTATCATCATCATCATTCGCAATGGGAATAATACTTCTCTTTCATTTTTACCTTTTTTTACCAAAGTAATCTCTCTATGGACATGTGAACTTTTTACATTGATTCAATTTTAATTTAAAATATATTTATAATATATTAACATGTGAAAATTAAAGAGATTTAAATATGTTTTATTTATTTTTTTAATTTTCATAAGTAAAAGTTGATTTGAGAGATAATAATTAATGTAATTATTATCAATTAAATACATAGCTTTCATTTTTATAGTCAATGAAAAATAATATTTGTTACATTTTTTCTCTTATTTTCAATATGAGCACTCCACCACCTATTCCAAAAACTCAACCTAACAAGGGGAGGCCCCCCTAAAATCACCCTAGAGATCCTTTACGATTATATGAAATTAACAGAATAAAAGAGAGAAGAGAGAGATGCCAAAAGCCAAAGAGAGTTAGAATTGCAGACAATGAAGGATAGGATTCGAGAAATGGAATAACATAAACAATCAACCTAAGAAGGAGAGGTTGAATAAAATCACAACTTGAGAGATAGGATTAAAGAGATAGAAGAAAAACTAACCAAGAATTTGACCCTCAGTAATATGGAAAGCAAATTGGATATCAAACACATGAAAGAGGAAATGAATAAGCTAATCAAACTGGACCATGAGCGTAACAAAAGAGCCGAGAACCTCATAATTTTTGGTATAAAAGAACAAGAAGAGGAGGATACGCTAGCAATAGAAAAATAAGAATTAAATAATAAATCACAAATTGATACAACTTACCTCATAGAAACAAATAGGCTAGGAAAAATAATTGATTACAAAGATAGGTCGATTTATGTCAAAGTAAGCTATAATGACCATAAATATAGAATACTTAGTAAATATCTGATATTAAAAGGGTCATGAATATTTATAAATAAAGACCTCATTCCTGAAGACCAAGTTGAATTAAGAAAGGAAGTTCAAATAGTAAAAGAAGACAGGAAAGAAAGAAAAAGAGTAATAATTAGAAATTGAATAGTTATTGTTAGGGATAGAGACCAAAAGGATAATAATAAATAGGAATTTGGGACACTCGGTGATGCAGGAGCATCGTAAGAAACCATCCAAGAGATCATCAAGGCGAGAGACAAATGGAGGAGCGTAACACACATTTTGCACATGTTGAAATGTTTTTGAAAAATTAATGAACATATGTTAATGTACTTGTTAAGGGAAACATACTTGCATGTTGTGAACAGATCTTGAGTGATTTTCTGTCATATGTCAATGTAAAAGGAATTTAAGTCTAGTTAATGAAAGTAGGTAGATTTGAATTCATAGATTAAATAGTTAGAGCGTAGGAGGGAGAATGGATATAGACACCCTCACCTTTGTATCATAGTAATTTTTGTTGTATCAATAGCATAAAGAAGGAGAAGAGAGTTGTAGCAGAGAGTTGTAGAGAAGAACCCATGTACAGGAGTATTTGAGTTAATATATGAAACTTTGACTAAGATTTCATGGTGTTATGATGTTTATTATTTACATGTGTTGAATGGTATGCTTACAGTTGATTTATTTCTCTATTTATGCATCTGTTTCAATGTTGTATTGAATGTGTGATTTCATGTTGAATGTATGAAGTCTGAGAGAGAAGAAGAATGAGTTTCAATTGTTTCTCATCCTGAGAGAAGCTCCTATAAGGAGTGCAGTGAAATGTCCGCAAGGCGTCCATTGAAAAGGGTTTTGAGTCTATCTCAGAAAGCTCATTAGGGATACCATTGTTCTCATTCTAGTAGAAGTGTAGGCGAAGCACATAAGCTATGCAAGGAGTGCGTGGGCTAGTTGAAGCCTTACAATTTATCAACTAAGGTTGAAAGGTTGAAAGGCTATTATTTCCAAGTATACACAGAGTCAAAAGATCAGATACCCTAGAGTATTTGAAATTTTTCCGCAAGGAGTGCGAGCAAGAACCCTTTTAGAGACTCGAGTTTACAAGTTAAATATCAAGAGGGATAACACCTTTGAAAATTTCAAAGGAGAAAGAAGATCTAAATACTTCAAAGGGAGACGAGGAAGCAAAATCATCGCATAGAAGGTTAAGTTTCATGGGAAAGAACATTTGCTCGTTTCACATAGATTCTTGAGGAAGAAATCAAACGGTCAGAATTCTCCGTGGAGAGCTCGCGAAGTTGCTAGGACCATAGGATCAAGAGGATTTGTAGGGTGGATAAGGGTTGGACGAACCCATTACGTTGGTGTCAATGATCAAGGAGGACCATCGATCATGGTCAGTTTGGGTCATCGGATCATTTCACGAACTCAGAGTTCGTGAGTTTGGAGGTGGAAGACCAAACTCTTAGAGTTGTGAAGTCCCGAGTTGTGAGAAGTGGAGGAAGAGATCCAGACCGTGGGATCCAAGTCACGGGAGAACTGTCAAATCTGAATCTTCGCGGGGTATCGCATATCGTGAGTTTGAAGGATAGACCAAATATCTTTGGTTTTGCGAAGTCCTGAGTAGAGAGAAGTAGGAGCATCCATTGGTTCATAACCTCTTCACTATATCGCGTATCGGGGTCTCAGAGGTTGGTAGAAATCAGTTTTGACTACAGAAGTCATGAGCTTACGAGCTGTGAGGGATCATGCAACACGTGGCACGTCCGGTTGGTGGGAACCGCATGGTTGACGGGTGGTGTGATGATAAGATGCCCGGAGAGAGGAAGAAGTGGTGACAGGTGGTGGACACGTGTCGTTCGAAAAGGGAGTCAACACCCTGTTGACCTCTCATGCTTTGGGTTCTCGTAAGAAATAAGCACAAGGGTTCAACAACTCAAGTTCCAAAGTTGCGAGTTCTGAGAAGCACTGAAGGGGTCAAACCTTCTCTGACTTTCGTGCCTCGGAGTTTCGTAAAAGAAGGGCCCGGAGGTTCAACCCTCCAACTTGCGAACTCGTGAGTTGCGAGTGAGACTAGTGCTTAGCCCTAGCTAGTGGTTACGTGTGGAGGGAACTAACAAGGAGGAGCCATATCCCATCGCATCTCAGGTATCAACGTTGGGTGAAGAAAAATTTGAGGGTCTTCAACCCGCGAACACGCGAGTTGCGAAAGGCTCTTGTGCAGGGACCAGGTCATGGTCGTATGGAAGTGTAAGGCTCACCCTTTGTGTTAGTTTCTCAAGGCGAGTTTTCACTAGGACCTGTGGATCTGATTTGTTAAAGGTTTCAGCAGGGAGCCAAAGAAGCCATTTCAACTTAAGGAGAATTTAGAATGATCCTGAGCGGATCTTGACCCGAGGATTGGGGTCTTCACCACTTAGGATCCTTTTTTGGAACTGACGTTAATTTCCATGGCGCGAAGGTCCTATGATAAGTTGGATCCCAAGTGATATTGATATTATTTGTCTAGTTAAAACTTGGGAGCATGAGGAGTCTAAGGTCCCTAACATAGAAGGATTTTTCTTGTGGTCAACATGGAACAAAAAATCCCACTGTAGAGGGATAGGAGGCATCTATTTTTATATTAGAAAGAGTATTTCTCCTCACATTAAACTTCAATATATTGACCCTCTCAATCAATACATTTGTATAGAAATTCCAAACACCAATGCTAAGAAGATGTATATAGAAATTTTATATTTCTCACCTGTTAATTCTACCTTTTTATAAATAAAACAATTTACATAACAATGGTCTATATAATAATTTAGAACAAGATATTTATAGTTTGAAAAATGAAGGTAAAATCCCCCTTCTAGGATAATTTAATGCTAGAATTGAAACTACACAACCTACTCTTTTAAGTACCGATTCCAACCATAATCCGTTATGGCTAGATGAGGACCTTTTTTATCTAATAGCTACAAAAGAATTTGTGAAGAACTAATTGAGAATTTGTTTGGTATTGAGTTGGTCAAGCTCTCCAGCTCTTAAGACCTAATAATTTTCAATGGAGGAATGAAGTGGTGAAAATCCAACCAGATGACTTGTATTCATGGGCTAGGTAGTAGTGTCGCAGATTATGTGATATCCGATATCCCCATTTCCAACCATATAGAAACTTTTGACCTTTAAAATGGCCATGCACCGAACTCTGAAAATATACCTTTAACCCTAACTCTAAAATTTTCCATGCAGAGGAGTGTCATTAAAGAGAAATTGATAATCAAGGGAATATGCTATTTGACAAAAGTAAAGTTAACCTTTTCTTAAAGGATTTAAATAGTAAATTAAATCTCTTAACTTATAAGGACAACATTGAAGAACTCTATCATAATTTTACAACTGCCCTTTCCACCTCTATTAACAAGTTCTCTTTCGATGTGTCCTATAAAAGGAATCATAGAAAAACCAATCCTTGGTATGATAAAGAATATAAAAATTCTAGGAAAGCCATTAGGGATGCTTCTAATGAGTCCTTAAAACTGGATAAGATCAATACTTGCAAAACCCTAATTAAAAGGGAAAAAGGGTACTATACTAATAAAATGCAAGAGAAACTTTCACAACTATATAAGATGGATCCTAAGAAGTTATGGAGCCGAATTCTAAACCACAATACTAAAGAAAATAATGGGATTCCCTTAAGGGACTGTAATTCCTAACTTAAAATTCTTTGTGAGTTCCCTAATGCCATGGACATTATTTCTATTGTCCCTACAAAGGAAGAAGTTATATCTTTAGATGACATAGAGTTCAGGGTTAAGCGGCTCGCAAATGGGAAAGTTAAGGACATTGAAGGCTACCAAGTTGAAATTTTTATAATTGGAGGGCCTATCCTTATCCCTCACATACACAAGCTCTTCAATTTAGTAGTCAATCAGGGTTTTTCTAAACCATGGACGCAAAGCCTCATTGTTTCTATTTTTAAAAGTGAGGATAAAAACATTCCCTCTAATTATAGGACCATTATGGTTAGCTCGATTTTAGCCAAGCTTTATGGAATTATTTTGGAAAAGAAGATTAGCCTTTGACTAGAAAGTCACGGTAAAAGGGATAAAGGCTGGGGTAGGTTTGAGATATATCATTCAACTGTGGTCCATCTTTTTACCTTTAAGATCATTGCAGAGGAGTTCCATATTACTAAAACCCATCTTTTTTGTTGTTTTGTTGACTTTAGAAAATCTTTTGACATGGTTCCTAGGAAAAACCTTTGGAATGGGTTGGAAGAGATAAAAGTGTCTCTCAAGTTGAAATTTGTTGCAATAAGGATGCATGAGAATGTTATTTATAAGTTTAAAAACATTGAGGACTGGTCAAAAGAGATTAACTGCAATATTGGAGCCAGGCAAGATTAACCCTTGTCCCCTACCCTTTCTGGCATATACATTGACAAGTTAGAAGATTGCTTGGAAAAAGCAGGTTGTGTTGGTCCTACTTTCACTTATATAGTCATCAATATTATTCTTTATGTCGATGATATCGTTCTTATGACAAGGAGTCCCCGTGATCTTAAAAAAAAATAAAGAATCCTCAAGAATTTTCGCTCCAATATGGGTATGACTTTTAATACTAATACGACTAAGGCTATGAAAACAACAACTTGGAGGAAGTGACTTCATACAAATATCTTGGAATTTATATTCACCACAAGCTCAATTGGAATTATTGCATTGAGAAAAGGATTATTAGGGGATGGAAAACCTATTATGGGCTTGAAAACAATTGTAAATCAACTGATATTTGGAGTTGGGATAAGAATAAAATCCTCTTTGAGACTCTTGTTACATATGCTATTCTTTATGGATGTGAAGTATGGGG
>ML802221.1:68867-82268 GCA_009831015.1 Picea engelmannii | reverse complement strand
ATTGGGCCTCATGGTAGCAACTTCCCCATGTGCATTAGCAGTGGCTCCTCTAGCTTATGCAACTACAATTAGTGCTTGTGCAAGTAAGGTAATGGCCATGGAACTCTGTTGGAATTCTAGATTACAATTGAAAATTGTAACGGCCCTCATCTGATATGGTCTAGAACTTTATTTAAATTCTAGTCCCTATTATTTAAATTTGTCTAGAACTTTGATTACTTTCACTCCTTTAGCAACCTATATCAGATTTTGGTAAAGGCGCATAATTGGTTGATTTGGAATGCCATTTTTCAGTACTACATGTTGGTACAGATATGAAAAATTTTGTTTGGTCTCTCAAACCTAAGCATGTTGAGGAGTTAAAATGAAAGAAAAACATTGTTTTGTCGTGCTAGCAGTCATAATTATGTGTAATGGTGTAGTGAAAGAATGAAAAAATGGTGACCCTTAGAGTTGTTCTTCATAACCTAGTTGTGTAGTTATTAGTTAAGTAGGCCCAAAAATTGCAATTCTTATAAAGATGTAACCAGTCCATACCACTGGTTAGGGTTAAGGCCTAGTAGTAGCTAGTTTAGAAGTTTTGAAAACAGGAAAATCGTTCTTTTGACGAATTTCTTTGCATTTTATCTTTAAAAGTGAATATGGTATTAAGATGGAAGGTGGGAATATATGGTACTGATATGGTAATGTAGAGGTATTTGGGTACATTGTTTCCCTTTAGAGTTATGAAGAAGCAACCATATCATGTCATTTATGTAAGGTTTGAGGCTAGTTACAATAGGTATAGGAATTTAGAGACATAATATCATTCTTGAATCTTTGGACAAAGAGATTTGCTTCTTTTCCTTCAATTTTAATGAAGTACTAACAACTCATAGGTTATTGATGAAATTAATGCCAAACCTTATCATTGAACAATGAAAAGTACTCGTTGGGCCTCTGTTATTCATTACATTTCTTTTGTTGATGATATTTCTGGGCATGGATTGTCACTATTATTTCATCAAATGATGGTTAGTTTTCAAGCTTTTGTTCTTGTCATGCTTTTTAGTCATTAATTTAAAAATAAAAATTGAAGCCTTATAATGTAGCCTACACTTCTTTTAGTGTGTGTTATTCCAGTGTCCGAGTATTAAGTTATTCTTACTGTTTCCATACACAGATCGTCATCTGTATTTTACCAAGTCTCTCATTCATAAGTCTGTTTTGAAGTGTATAGGAACCACTTGTGATGAACAGATATAAATAACATAGCCATGCCAAATGAGGAATCTGATGGTGGCTGGAGAATGACAAGAGAATTTTGTAGGCAAAGGCGGTGTCAAAGTTTCATATTTTATATAATTCTCTCTTAGTTGACTCCATTTCACAAAGATATTATGCACATTTGATGCAGCCGCACTCCTCGGAGCACGCCCGCTCTCACAGGATCTTCTTCTTCTCGGCCCGAAGAACTCCAAGGTTCTTCTATTTCCCTATCGGGAATTTTCCCTACCCACAACAACTCTTCAAAAGATCTCCCTTAATGATCAAGAAATCGGACTTCGCGATTTCGCGAATCCTATGGTCGCATTTTTTGTGCCTCACAATTCCCCGAACTCTGACATGGGTCAACGTTGACTGTTTCCCTTACTATCGGAGTCCTCCCTATCGGGATTTCACCACTTGCGATGTCAGCAAATGGAATTTCCAAACTCCGAACCCCGATGTGTCGATTCTCCGATGCTCACGCGGGTTAACTATTCAATGGTCCCGTCACTTCATCGAGACTTCAGAATTCGCGGGATCACAAATCCTGATGTCAATGGATTCGGGACTTTCCTTTTCCCAATCACCGATATGATACGCCACTTGTCTTCCACCAACCCTGCTGTGGCCCCACACGACTCTTCCATTGAGATATCGCATTTCATGATTCCAACCTGTCTGAGTATCCTGTTCTCAGGATCTCCGATATGTCGAACACCGACTTCCCTTGGATCTACTGACATGCATCCCCACCGATGGATGGTTCTGGCTCATCAGGATATCGTAGATCGTGATATCGCAATTCTTGTTACAATCACTTGGAGCTTCGACTCGCGAATCCCCGATACACGATATCATGTGTAGATCCGACGGCCCTTGTGGCTCGGATCAACTACTCTGGCCCTCCTGAGATTTTAAACCTTCGGGCGTTCTCTCCGTAACCTCCTTGCACCTCCACAAGATCCAACGACTCTCAGAACTTCGCGAAATCTCCTCAGAGGATTTCGACCGTCTGTTCTTCCCTTGGTGATTCTGCGAAATGATTGCGTCCCTCTCCATGAAACTCGTCCGCCTGCTCTCAAGCCTATGATGCCCTTGCGACTTCAAATCGCAACTTGTCTGTGCTGTTCTTCAGCAACTTAGAGGCCTATCCTTCCTAAGATTTTTTTTTTCACAGTCCCTCAGTCTCTTAGGAAAAGAGAACTCTTTGCACGCACTCCTTGTGGAAACCCTTCAACCTCGACTGAGTGTTGAAGTCTCTTAACTCTGCGCACTCCTGCAGTAGCAGTCTTTCAGTTCCTTACTCAGGTTCGCAACCCTGAGGCTTTCCCTTGGCCTGCACACTCCTTTCACGGCACTGTGCCTAACTGCACTTTCGAGGAAATGAGAACAAAAGCTATCTCTAATTGAACCCTTCTTTCAATGCACTCCTTGTGGACAATTCAACTGCACTCCTTGCAGGAATCTCCTGGCTAAATTAGAGAAACAATTGAAACTCATTCACTCTTCCTTTCAGACTTCATTTCCACCATGAAATCACATACACAACATATAAAAGAAAATGTATGATAGGAAGAAAATATTCATGAGCATAACATCAATACACAGAGAAACAACACAACCCATGAATTCAAACTCATGTACATGGGGTGTTCTTCATACAGTTCTCTGCATGCTCTTCTACTCTTCCTCTAGAATAATGTTACAAATACAAGGAGGGTGTCTTTATCCGTTTTCCCTCTTGGGTTCTAAAGCTATCAAATATAAAATTAAATTCCTATCTACCAACATTAACTATATTAAATGCCAACTTTCTACCTAAGGACGAGAGCTTAAAGGCTCAAGGTCCATTTACAATATACAAAGGCGCCTCTTATTAAATGACTCATTTAAGATTTGTGCAACAACCCCAAAGCATTTTCAAAATTTGTGCTGGCTTGTCCAGCTGTCCTCCGCTTCCACGCTCGCTCGCTTGATGTGCTGGTGATGCTCCTGCATCATACTCCCTCACTTGAAAAAATTCATGGGCTCCTATCCATGAGCTCCTGCACGATCTGTCCATGCTTCTGTATTTCTGCTTCAGTCTCAAAGCTAGCATCTTCCACTAGATGATTCTTCCACTTGACCAGGTACTCATAGTATTCTTTCCTCCTGGTCTTCTTACCTACTCTCTTGTCCAGTATGCACTCTATATGTGGCCTCTCTGCAACTGGAATTTGTTTCATCCACTGGATCACTGGCTACCTATCTCTAGTCTCTGTTTCTTCAGCCCCGTATGGATATAAATCTGCGATATTGAATATCGGAGATATTCCAATGCCATTCGGTAGCTCGATCTCATAAGCATTTTCCCCAAATTTTCTCAAGACCTTGCATGGCACGATTTTATTCATCTTTAACTTATTGTATGTTCCCCTCGGGAACCTTTCTTTCCTTAAATGTGCCAGAACTAGATCACCAACTTCGAACTGAAGTTGTCTCTGATGTTGATCTGCTCTGCGCTTGTATTCCTGGATTGAATTTTGCAGTCACTGCTTCACCTTGCCGTGAAGTTCTTTCATCACCTCAACAAACTCTTCTGCACTAGAACTACTAGTCACGGTCTTTTCTGAATCCCTCAGTTCAGAAACTCCTCTCGGTTGCATCCCATAAACAACCTGAAATGGACTTTTTCCTGTGCTTTGGTTCACTGAGTCATTGTATGCAAACTCTGCCTGTGGTAATATGTTGTCCCAGTTGATGTGGTGCTCTGTCACCAAGCTTCTCAGTAAATCTCCCAGACTTTTGTTCACCACTTCTGTTTGCCCATCTGTCTAAGGATGGTAAGCAGAACTAAATGCCAAGTTAGTCCCCAGTTTCTTCCATAAGGTCCTCCAAAAATTCCCTATGAATTTTGTGTCTCTGTCCGAAACAATACTTTTCGACAATCCATGAAGTCGAATGACCTCCTTAAAAAAAAGATTTGCGATGTGAGTCGCATCGCTGGTTTTCTGGCATGGGATAAAATGTGCCATCTTGGAAAACCTATCTAGTACCACAAAGATTGAATCGAATCCTCTTTGCGTCCTTGGCAATCCCAATACAAAATCCATGCTAATCGCCTCCCATGGCCTCTCTGGTATGGGTAATGGCTGATAAAATCCTGCATTCTGCTTCCTCCCCTTCGAATGCTGGAAAACTCGACATATGTCAATGAATCTCTTGACATCTTCTCACATCCCTGGCCAGAAGTATGACTCATTCAACTTCACGAATGTCTTGTCATGGCCAAAATGTCCTGCCAATCCACCGCTGTGTTTCTCCTTCAACAAGTTCTCCCTCATGGAGCATTTCGGAATACACAGTTGATTGCCTCTAAAAAACAACCCTTCCTGGATCATGTAGTCTATCTAAGGGCTTCTGTCTCTGAGAACTGGATTCTCAGCTGCTTCATACGCCTTTGCAAAATCTGCATCACCTGCGTACATGTCCCTGAGATTTTCAAAACCCAATGTTTTGACTCGGAACTCCTGCAACAACAAACACTTCCTGCTCAAAGCATCAGCCACTTTGTTAGCAGTACCCGAAATATGCTTAATTACAAATGTGAAATTATGCATATAATCTACCCATTTTGCATGTTTCTGATTCAACTTCTCCTGTTGAGTCATAAACTGCAATGCATGGTTGTCACTATACAAAACAAATTCTTTTGGGATCAAGTAATGCCTCTACTTCTTCAGTGCCCGTATGATAGTGTAAAATTATTTATCATACATGGAGTAATTCAATTTCGCCTCATTCAACTTCTCGCTGAAATATGCAATCGGTCTGTCCTCCTGACTCAAGATCGCTCCTATAGAAAACCTACTTGCATCACATTTCACCTGAAATGTCTTCAGGAAATCTGGCAACACCAAAACCGGTTGTTCCGTGATCTTTTGCTTCAACAGATTGAAGCTCTTCTCAGCCTCTTCTATCCAGTGAAAAGATTTATGCCGCTTCTTCACTGTATC
The DNA here is from genome assembly GCA_009831015.1 of Picea engelmannii. Taxonomy (NCBI): domain Eukaryota; kingdom Viridiplantae; phylum Streptophyta; class Pinopsida; order Pinales; family Pinaceae; genus Picea; species Picea engelmannii. The sequence goes on along the minus strand of ML802221.1, from coordinate 77,025 downwards.
CATCATCGCTGCACTAATCCCACTGAAATTTCTGATGAACTTCTGGTAGAAACTAGCTAAATCATGAAAACTTCTCACCTCAAAAATATTTCTCGGTGATGGCCAATTTTTGATCACTTCCACTTTATCCGGATCCATCCTCAACTCATTAGCCGAAATAACAAACCCCAAATAAATGAGTTCTATTTTCATGAATGAGGACTTCTTCATGTTAATCAACAGCTTCTCTTGTTGTAGCTTCTTCATCACAATGGCCAAATGCTTTAGGTGTTCAGTCTCTGTCTTACTGAAAATCAATATATCATCCAGATATATAATGACAAATTTTTCGATGAAATCCTTCAGGACTTTATTCATTAACCTCATAAAGGTACTCGGTGCATTTTTTAAGCCAAAGGGAATAAGAAGCCATTCACACAAACCTTCGTTTGTCTTGAACGTTGTTTTCCATTCATCGCCTTCTCTCATGCGAATCTGGTGATATCTGCTCTTCAAATCTATCTTTGAAAAATACATTTCTCCGCTCAAGCAATCCATCAGATCATCCATCCTCAGCAATGGAAACCTGTATCTAATGGTTATCTTGTTGATCGCCCTTGAGTCGGTACACATCCTCCAACCTCCATCCTTCTTTGGACTGAGTACCATTGGAACGGCACACGGACTCAAGCTTTCTCTGACCAACCCTTTTCCCAACAACTCCTGGACCTGCTTCTTAACCTCTTCATTCTCTTGCGGTGTCAATCTGTACGCGGCTTTATTCGGAAAACTAGCTCCTGGTATGAGATATATATGATGACCCACACTTCTCATTGGTGGAAACGAACGAGGTAATTCGTCCACTATGATGTCAGCGAACTCTTCCAGCAGTTCCTAAACTTCATCTGGTAGATCATCCACTCTCATGCTAGTCACAACAATCCTCGGTTTCCTGACCACAAAGAATTGTGGATATTCCTTCTTCTTCACCTCTGTAAGAAGCTCCTTCCCACTCATGAGAAGTACTGTGTTCCTTACTTCTGGCTTCACTTCCTTATCCTTTATCGGAAGCAACATATGGGTTCTCCCATTCTTCTCCAGAATATATGTGTTCATTCTCCCGTCAGGAATCACATTTCTGTCATATTGCCATGGTCTACCCAACAATAAATGACAGACATCCATGGGAATAACATCACATAAGATCTTATCATTATATCCTCCTATCTTGAACTCAACCAAGCATTGTTTAGTAACAGTTACCTGGTGTCCTTTCTGTAGCCACGAAACTCTATATGGGCTTGGATGATCAGTCATCTCCAGCTCCAGCTTCTCTACCATCTCGGTTGAAACGAGATTATCCGTAATACCATTGTCAACGATAACCTTGCACACCCTATCCTTGGCCTTGCAAGCTGTTCTAAAAAGTCTGGTCCTTTGGACTGAACTTTCCACCTCTTTCTCAGGTGTCAAAAGGACTTTACACATCATCGGTGACCTTGCGCCTTCAGTGTCTTCTACCTCAACATCCTGCCTCTGCGCCTCTGTGATGTGAGCTTCTCCAATGTCCTTCTTTTTCTCTAGACACTCGTAAGACTTGTGCCCATTATTTCCACACATGAAGCATGTGATGACTCCACCTCTTCCTCTTCCTCTACCTCTCGTACGAGGAAAAGTGTTGTTGTCAGCATAATCTCCTCTCTACTCAGTATGTTGTTCTCTCTGTTCAACATGTGGCCCTCTCTATGAGGTTCCACCTCTCTCGGTTCGAGTCTGAGGATTTTTCCAGTCGTCCTTGGGCTTCTGGTATTTATCTTGGGAAACTGCCTTGCCTCTGGGCTAGCTCCTACCTCGCCCTCTCTGACCTTGCTTACGGTTCAGCTTCTCCTTAGCTTTCAGAGCCATCTGATAAGAATCCTCTACCGTTCGGATGGTAACCATGCTTAATTCATCCTGAATGTCGTACCTCAGACCATTCAGATATCTAGCAACCTTCTCATCATCTCTCTCCCGATGACCTGCCCTGATGTTCAGTCGATAGAATTGCTCAGTGTATTCCTTCACTGTCATAAGTTTATGTCTCAGGTTCTGCATCCTCCTGAACAGAGTAATTTGATAATCTCTTGGAATGAACTTTGCCTTCATCTTTCTAATCATTCGATCCCAACTCTTAATCTTCTGCTTGCCTTTGCAGCATCTGTATGCTTGTAACTCGTCCCACCATAAGGTTGCATGTCCTTTTAGGCGCGTGACAGCATGTCTGACCTTCTTGTCCTCTTCAATATCTTCATAATCGAAGTAGGTGTCAAGAGCTCTAATCCAATCCAGAATCTCTTCTGCATCCAAATTTCCCTAATAGACTGGAATGTCCATTTTGTCTTTTGCACCCATTCTGGCAATAGCTTTAATTAGGCATTCATTCACTGCATCCTCGGCTACAACTTCCTCTTCACGTTCAGCCTCAACTTCACTATTGGAATCACTGAGATCCCCTGCACTGGTTGTGCATCTTTGCGCTGTCTCCATGTCTTCAAGTCTTGCTCGGAGATCACGCATTTGCCTCTCCTTTTCTGGATTCACTACCTGCCTGCCTCTTCTACGCACCTCCTTATCCTCTGGATCAGGTGATTGTCTTTCTCTCTTGGGCGGCATGGTGAATTTCCTTCTTCTCTGCTACAGAAAGCAAAGAGATATTCCCGCTCTGATACCACAACTGACGCAGCCGCACTCCTCGAAGCACGCCCGCTCTCATAGGATCTTCTTCATCTCGGCCCGAAGAACTCCAAGGTTCTTCTATTTCCCTATCGAGAATTTTCCCTACCCACAACAACTCTTCAAAAGATCTCCCTTAATGATTGGGAAATCGGACTTCACAATTTCGGGAATCCTATGGCCGCGTGTTTTGTGCCTCACGATTCTCCGAACTCCGACGCGAGTCAACGGTGACTTTTTCCCTTACTATCGGAGTCCTCCCTATCGGGATTTCGCCACTCGCGATGTCAGAAAATGGAATTTCCAAACTCCGAACCCCAATACGTCGATTCTCCGATGCTCATGCTGGTTGACTATTCAATGGTCCCATCACTTCGTCCGGACTTCAGAATTCGCGAGATCATGAATCCTGATGTCAATGGATTCGGGACTTTCCTTTTCCCGATCCCCGATATGATACGCCACCTATCTTCCACCAACCCTGCTGTGGCCCCACACGACTCTTCCGTCAGGATATCGCGTTTCACGATTCCAACCTGTCTGAGTATCCTGTTCTCAGGATCTCCGATATGCCGAACCTCGACTTCCCTTGGATCTGCTGACATGCGTCCCCACCGATGGACGGTTCTAGCTCGTCGGGATATCGCGGATCGTGATATCGCAATTCTCGTTACAATCACTTGGAGCTTCGACTCGCGAATCCCTGATACACGATATCACGTGTAGATCCGATGACCCTTGTGGCTCAGATCAACGACTCTGGCCCTCCTGAGCTTTTAAACCTTCAGGCGTTCTCACCGTAACCTCCTTGCACCTCCGCAAGATCCAACGACCCTCAGAACTTCACGAAATATCCTCAAAGGATTTCGACCGTCCGTTCTTCCCTTGGTGATTCTGCGAAACAATTGCGTTCCTCTCCACGAAACTCGTCCGCCTGCTCTCAAGCCTGTGATGCCCTTGCGACTTCAAATCGCATCTTGTCTGCGCTGTTCTTTAGCAACTCAGAGGCCTATCCTTCCTGATCTTTTTTTTTCCACAGTCCCTCAGTCTCTTAGGAAAAGAGAACTCTTTGCACGCACTCCTTGCGGCAACCCTTCAACCTCGACTGAGTGTTGAAGTCTCTTGACTCTGCGCACTCCTGCAGCAGTAGTCTTTTAGTTCCTTACTCAGGTTCGCAACCCTGAGGCTTTCCCTTGGCCTGTGTACTCCTTGCACAACACTGTGCCTAACTTCACTTTCGAGGAAATGAGACCAAAATCTATCTCTAATTGAACCCTTCTGTCAACGCACTCCTTGCGGACAATTCAACTGCACTCCTTGCAGGAATCTCCTGGCTCAATTAGAGAAACAATTGAAACTCATTCACTCTTCCTTTCAGACTTCATTTCCACCATGAAATCACATACACAACATATAAAAGCAAATGTATGACAGGAAGCAAATATTCATGAGCATAACATCAATACACAAAGAAACAACACAAACCATGAATTTGAATCAAAGTTTTCTTCTATTAATTCAAACGCCTGTACATGGGGTGTTCTTCATACAATTCTCTGCATGCTCTTCTACTCTTCCTCTAGAATAATGTTACAAATACAATGAGGGTGTCTTTATCCATTTTCCCTCTTGGGTTCTAAAGCTATCAAATCTAAAATGAAATTCCTATCTACCAACATTAACTATATTAAATGCCGACTTTCTACCTAAGGATGAGAGCTTAAAGGCTCAAGGTCCATTTACAATATACAAAGGCACCTCTTCTTAAATGACTCATTTAAGATTTGCGCAACAGCCCCAAAGCATTTTCAAAATTTGCACTGGCATGTCCAGCTGTCCTCCGCTTCCACGCTGGCTTGCTTGATGTGCTGGCGATGCTCCTGCATCAACATTGGAGGTGGTCTAGATTGTGTACTATATAAAATCAGTGTAATTTCAGCTGTAACTTGTAAGGTCTGATGTAAACAATAAATTTTTGTGTTATCTATTGTTGATTATGTTTGGAGTGGTGGACAGAGCTATCTCGATTTTAAAGCTGAACTTGAAACCGGAGAATGCTAGTTTCAACTCTTATTAAAGAATTAAAAAAACAACCTTGGGATTCATTTCGACACTGTTTATTCCATCTAGGCATGACAAGAGATAATTTTCACACTTGTTGGTTATTCTATTAGGGCAGAATTTTCAGATTCAACTCTCTTAATTTTGTGTTGCATAGGAACACATTTATAGCACAAAATTAATTTTTCTCTAGCCAAAAATTTTCACCCCTAGAATAGACATGTCGTATCCCATCTTAAAACTCGACATTATATCCTTTAATAATGCCCAACAATCTTTATGACATTCTTTTCTTTTATATCAAGCATTTCCCTAAGCTTCTGAATCTTATCCTTCAATGCTTTTGTGAAGATTGTTTGCAAGCTTGTCTTTAGTTTTTGTAGTATACCGTCTGTACTACAAATTGAGACACCACTCTGATGTGAAATACACCACTGTCAAATTGAGACTACTCAGGAAATGATTTGATTGGTGGGATCGTCAACAACACTGAATACATTCTTGCACTGTCTGGAACACCAAATTCATGCTTGCGCTAACTCTATTGTTTTTGCAGGGGTTTTGACATGATCTCCATATCTTTTAGAGCATATTCAATTGTATTGGGAAGAGGCTTTAGAAGCAAACTTAAAATAGGTGGAGGAAGATATCTCTTCTTTTGCAGCAAATGATGATTGGGTCCTCACTTCACCAGTTAATGGTATCCTTATGAAGCACACATCTCAGATGCAAAGTACCGTTGGCTTGGTTTGTCAAGTTAAGATGCTTAATAGTGCATTCAAATTTATTTCAGTGGTACAGGACATTATAGAATCTTTGACCCCATTCACAATTGTGTACTTTGGAGGATGTATTCTGAATGGTCTTGCTCGCCTTTTTGATAGCTACATAAATACTTGTACGAGAGATATACCCTATCTCTCGGAAGATGAAAATAACATAGAGTTTAGAGATAACTCTAATTTGATTTGTGCGGAAACTGATGCTCAACAGCTTGCCCTTTTGGGAAATGCATCAGCCCTTGCTGATGAACTGATGCCACTCTTTGTCTAAAAATTTTTGGTACAACAAACTGAAATCCAAGAAGGCACTGTGCAACTGATTGGAAATACATATCTAAATGGGAAGAGCGAGGATCTTTTTTGGGATGCAGATGCAATGCCCTATTCATCTTTCCAGGCATTATTCATGAAATTGAATGAGCTTGCACAACTTGCTACGCTTGCGTTGGTTGGAAGAGACAAGGTGGTGAAGCAATTGCTTATAAGGCTGACAGAGACAGTCATACTTTGGTTATCAAATGATCAGGACTTCTGGGAAGTGATTGAGGACAATTCAAAATCCATAAGTCTGTTTGGACTACAACAGTCTATCTTGGATATGCACTTTGTAAGTCAAATTGCAAAGTCTAAATGTTATTCCTCTAGACATATCAATCAAAGTGTCTCATCCATAATAAATCATGCTATCAAGGCATTCACTATAAGAGGAATAGACCCTAACAGTGCCCCACCAGAGGATGAATGGTTTATTTATACTGTTGATGCAACTATTGGCAAGCTTCGTAGGGAGGGATCATATAACAATCTGGAAGAGGTACATGCAGGTGTCCTTGATGTGGCAGAGTATCCTTGTTTTGAGGCATATTTTCAAATGCAACTGGCAATCAAGACCCAAATTACACCAAAACAAATGAGGCAGATCCAGAATCCGAGGCCAGCAAAATGATAGGTGGAAACACAATCAGTCTTATCCCTTGTTTTTAGATATTTTTAACAGCTCGAGGATAAGAGTAGAATACAAATGGAAACTCAAATTCATCCAAGATAACTGGCAGTAAATTTCTCAAGTGACAACTTAGCATTTGGTGAGGTGTCTTTCAACATTTTGAGGCAGAAGATCAGTGGATACAGAGCAGTTTCAGATTTTAAGGAGTTTGATTTTATTAGCTACAACAGTTCGAAGACAATTTACATGTGTCATTTTTGTTTGTTAATTGTTTTCTACTTTTGGAATGAAGTAAAGATCCCAAACGCCCTAGCATTTAAAACATCAGCCAAAAGATAGGAACAGATCCACTTTTGTAGGCTAGAGGAGTTTGACTCATAGGGATCTAATGTGGCCATAGACTGTTATATATTGGATGAATTGGAGGTACAGAGGGTTCGACCTGTGTGAAGTTTTTCCCTTTTTGGCTGGACTATGAGCCTTGCTACTCCAGGAGGTTTTTGTCTGTAATTTTTGAATGACTAAACAGTAATAGAGAAAATGATTTACAGGATTCTTGTGTAGCAGCATTGGTGGCGTTCCTCTTCTGTGTTAAGTGTTTTCTTCCAGTTATCATGCCATTTATTTTCAATTTCCTATTATCGAATGATAGTAATAGAGAAGAATTTATTGGTGAATACTCTGCATCTGATCCTTTGGTAATCTTTATGTTTTCTTCTAAAGCTCAGTTTATGAATTATTAACTTCTCATTTGCTCAATTTTCCTCCCCCATTTCTTCCTCAATCGACACCATTCAAGCTTAAGACGATCCAACAATTGTTACTATCTTGCCCTGTGGAGGCATTTACCTCTAGATCTGATTTGATCATTATCTTATAAATAGACCCCATAGCCCAATGGCGATCTGAGAAACTCGTCAACCACATCCTCATCTAAATATTTAAAAAACCCCAACCTTATACTTTCATAGCTAACCTAACATCCATCCCATACAAACCAAGTTAAATCGAAAAGAGAGAGCCCTCTCTGAGTCTTGGAGGGCTAGATCCAAGACTCCAAGTGGTTCGAGGTTAGCTCTATGACTGCCCCTGCGACCCTGGGCAAATTACAGAGCGTTAACATAATGGTTGCAGTGTATTCGTAAACTACAATCCTTTTTAACAATAACAGTTTTTCTTCAGTGCATACTGAGACTAACAAACTACCTATTTATTCGTAAACTATGTCTATGCACGCACAAGCATGGAGTCTAAGGAGAAGTTGAGAGATTATTCAGCAAATCATTTAGAGGTTGATAAATATTCTTCCAATGGAAGCTCTATGTTAGGGTCTCAAAGTTCTTTAAGCAAAGTGTGTGATTCCAACTGGAGATATTGTGCTTTTGGCAATACTAGGTACTCAAAACCCACAAATAATTGGGTTATGCTTACAAGGAGAAAGGGATATGATGCCCTTTGATGAGCCTTGATAGCTCTCATAGACTACATGGTGTGAAAAGTATTGTTGGAGTCTTTTTGAGTCATTGAGGATAAGAATGAAGGAAAATGACATTGTGACCTCGCTTTTCACCCTCCAATCTCACCTCCAAACTATGCATTGAAGTGCCTTTATGGGGATTAAGAGGAACAAAAATTGAATCCAGTTGATTTGAAGTTCTTGGACCATATAAATGGGGTG
>ML802221.1:28209-66959 GCA_009831015.1 Picea engelmannii | reverse complement strand
AGCTCTTCTATGGGTTTCTCTCACTGCTACATTAGAGTTCATAGTGTGCAGGCATAAGATGTTATGATTATGACTTGTTCTCAGGTACTAGCTGGGCAGAATGTTGAAGGTGAATCAAAGCTTGAAGAACAAGATGAAGCGTATCTTCAAGAAGAAGATATTTGTCTATTCATCAACAACGAACAACAATCTGTCAATGATGCAGATTGCTCAAAATCTGTATCAGAATTGTTGAGTGAATGTGTGCCTCTTGTTCTGCATCATTTGGATGAATTCAAAGACCATCCTTATGAAGAAATTGTTGTCATAAAGGATGATGAAGCTTTGAACTTAAATGAAATGGAGATGCAATCTCCCACTTGGCTTGAAAGTGAAAGGTGAGATAGCATGGATGTTGACGTGACTGAAGCTAAAGTGTGCACTGAAGGTTGCAAATAAGTTATGTCTTTTCGTTGTCATAAATTTAATTTTGAAGAAAATGTTAACGAAGCAGGAAGAAATTTCCATATTTGTTGTCACTAGCTGACACCTATATGACTTACTCCTCTTTTGGGCTTGGAATGACTATAATTAGGTCTTGATATTGATATTGTATTTTTTTTTTAAATACCTACACAAAGGTGGCAATTGTGATGTCTTTCACTCTCTTCCCGTCGCTATTGCCATGTCCAAGACATCTCTCTTTCCACCTCCAAGATTGTCTCTCCCATAGCAACCACGTTGGAGCTAGTAACTCCTAGTCGTCGTTGTTGTCACCTGATGGACGTCATTCTTGCCACGTCCAAGAGTGTCGCTCCCATAGCAACCACGTCGGAGCTAATACCTCGTCCCGTCGGTCTTGCCACCTCTGAAACGTCTCTCTTGCCACCTTTGAAACGTCTCTCTTGCCATGTCTGAAACATCTCACTTGCCACGTTTTCAACATCTCACTTGCCACGTTTTCAATGTCAGTCTTGCCACGTTTGCAACGTCTCACTTGCCACATTTGACACGCCAGTCTTGCCACGTTTTCAACGTCTCTCTTGCCACGTTTTCAACGTCTCTCTTGCCATGTTTTCAACGTCGGTCTTGCCACGTTTTCAACGTCTCACTTGCCATGTTTTCAACGTCGGTCTTGCCATGTTTGAAACGTCGGTCTTGCCACGTTTTCAACGTCTCACTTGCCACGTTTGAAACGTCGGTCTTATGACGTCAATATGAGGCTGGACAATCCAATTTATGATGACACATGGTGTCATATAACGTCTCAATACAGACGAAAACATGGTCATCGGAAAAACGACGTCATGTGAAACGACGTTTGAGGGGGTCTGAGGTTTGTCGATCTTCCGAGAATAGAAAGTGGCAATTGCGTCGAACGCACCATTGGAATTTGACCCAAATGCAGTAGTGTATCAACATAGATTTATTTTAACTAAAAAAAATATGATTTCTACACTATAATGGTATCTGGGAGATCATTAAATGTTCTATTTGATCTAAGCAATGGGAGCTAATTAAATGTTCTATTTGATCTAAGCAATGTTGGCTTTTCTACATTCATGCATCAAAATGGTTTTTGGGACCGAGTCAAGTATACTATTTATTAATTTAACTTGAAAAATTAAGAGTTTGTATCGAAATAGAAGAGTATCAACATAGATTTATTTTTATTAAAAAAGTAGGATTTCTACACTATACTGGTATCTGGGAGCTAATTAAATGTTCTATTTGATGTAAGCAATGTTGGCTTTTCTACATTCATGCATCAAAATGGTTTTTGGGAACGAGTCAAATATACTATTTATTAATTTAACTTTAAATTTTCTTTATTTAAATTTGTTTTTCAAATAACGTATTGGCCACGTTTAGATATGGCCTTTGGTTTTCTCCTCAGAATCCCCAGTTGTGCACGCCAAGCTTCCCTATCCAATATATAATCCTCTCCCGTATGTTAATGTATAGCCTTACTTTGGGTTGCATTTGAGAAATCTTTTTATCCACAATCATAAGCATTGGAATGACGATAGAATATTATTCGATGGCAGATAATCCCACTAGTACCACCCATCAGGCATTGCAGTCGCCGTTTCCATATCTCCTTGGCGCAGTGACTGCCGTGCTAGCTCTGGTTGCAGTTGCCTGCCTCATTCTGGCTTGCTGTTTCAGCAAACAATCGGGTCAGATTGAAGAGAGCAACACTGGGGGAGATAATAATAATACCGCTGCTGCTGTCGAATGCGGGGAGAAGAAGATCGAAGCCTGCAGGGAAGATTCAGAGGCGAAAGTGATGGTAATTATGGCCGAAGATGAAAGGCCCACTTTCCTTGCCAAGCCTGTAATATCTAGCGCTAGAGACATGAAAAATATGGTTTGATAAATTCTTGCAATATTGCAATATTCTTGATAAATTCTTGCTATGTCCTGTTTTGCTTGTGGTATTATGGCCAGAATTCGATCATGGTAGGGTTTATTAATCTGGACACTGAAAAAACAATCTGCCGATCCTAAGCACACACCACACCACACCACACCACACCCATTGAACATTTCTAAGCCCAGAACTCTTGTATCTTAAGACTTTTTATAGCCTGAACATTCTAGATATAAACGTTAACGAATTCGTAATCCTTGCATTTGGGTTCACAATCCGCACCTTACTAATGTAGCAATTTTATTCTTTCAAGTTTTTCATTTAAATGGAGGGAATTTTCAATAAATTTTCAAAATTTATGAAAATTAAGTTAAATCCATTTTAATTTTAAATTAATTTTATTTATTTATTTATTAAGATTCCCTTAATTTCATGTTAATTTTTGATAGCCAACACCAAATTGGTATATGAGACCAATAATAAGGAAATATTTTCAATGTAACCAATATATTTAAGTATTTGCTATAACATCCCCGCTATAATCCCAAGTTTAATTAATGCTTAATGTAGATATAATGCGTGGCTGGCTACGGCTAAGCGATGTATATGCGAAATGTATTTCTAAGTTTTAATATTAAAATGTGATGCCAGCTACTAAGGAGATGATGCAGGAGCATCGCCGACTCATCAAGCGAGCCAACGCGGAAGCGGAAGACAACTGGATAAGCCAGCACAGATTTTGAAACTGCCTTGGAAGTTGTTACGCAAATCTTAAACGAGACATTAAGATGAAGCGCACATGCATATTGTAAATGGACCTTGAGCGGATAGCTCTCATCCTTTAGTAGATAGATGACATTTAAGATAGTTAATGTTGGTAGATAGGATTTTAATTCATAGATTAGACATTTTTAGAAGGAAGAGGGAAAACGGATATAGACACCCTCATTGTATTATTGTATCATGGTAACATTAGCATAAGTCTAAGCTTGAGCATAGAAGAGAGGAAGAAGAACAAGAAAAGAAGAAGAGAGCTGTAGAAGAACACCCATGTACAGATCTTGAATTAATAGAAGAAATTGATTCAGATTCATGGTTTTTGTGTTATTCTTTGTGTATGTGTGTTGAATGCTAGGTTTATGAATGTTTGTTCCCTGTTATACATTTGTTTTTATATGCTGTGTATGTGATTTCATGTATGAATAGAAGTCAGAAAGGGAGGTGCAATGAGTTTCAATTGTTTCTCTATTTGAGCTAGACGATTCCTGCAAGGAGTGCAGTTGAAATTGTCCGCAAGGAGTGCGTTGACAGAGGGTTCAAATAGAGACACCTTTGGTTCTCATTCACCCAGAAGTAAAATTGGGTTATTGGAGCCGTGCAAGGAGTGTGCAGGCTGGATAAAGGTCTCAGGGTTGCGAACTTGAGTAAAGCCTTGAAATACTGTTGTTGCAGGTGTGCGCAGAGTCAAATGACTTCAACACTTATGCGTGGTTGAAGATTTGCCGCAAGGAGTGCGTGAAAAGGGGTTTTCTTTCTGAAGACCAAAGTCGTGGGAAAAGCTCAGGAAGGATAGGCCTTCGAGTTTGTCGAAGGACAACACAGACCAGTTGTGCCTGGAGGGCTTGCAATGATTGTCGCGAGTCACTCGTAAGTGGACGGGTCCCGCAGAAAACTACTTAGTCATTCGGTGGATCAAGAAAGGAAGAATGGACGGTCGAAATCATCCGAGGAGATTTTCGCAAAATTCTGAGAGTCATTAGATCTCGCGGAGGCGCAGGGGGGTTACGACGAGAACGTCCAAAGGATTCCAAGCTCAGGGGAGGTGGAGCTGTTGATTTGGACCACGAGGGTTATTGGATCCATGTGCATATCGGGGATCAGGGGTTCGTGAGTCGAAGCTCCAAATTCGTGCAACAAGAATTGTGATATCGCGAGACGCGATATCCCGACGAGCCCAGAACCGTCTATTGTTTGGGGCACGTGTCCGAAGATCCAAAGAAGCCGGGGTTTAGAGAATCGAGGGTTTCGAGAACAGAGAAATCTTGCCGCTTGGAATCGCGATCCGCGATATCCCGATGGTGACGTAACCAGTGTGGGACCGCAGGAGCTAGTGGAGGACAGGTGGCGCAGTATCAGAGTTCGGGGTAAGTAAAATCCTAAAACCATCGACATCAGGATTCGCGATCCCGCAAAGTTCGATATCTCGAAAGAGGTGACGGGACTGTTGAAAAGTCAACCCCATGAGTGCATCGGAGGTTCGGCGCATCGGGGTTCAGAAGTCGAAAAATCGAGTGGTTCGATATCGCGAGCAACAAAATCCTGATAAGGAAAGTCCCGACAGGGTTAAGGTAAAGTCAGCGTTGACTGGACATTGGGTCTCAGGGATTCGAGAGTGCAGTGCTCGACCATTAGACTCGCGGAGTTGCGAGTTCCGATTCCCCGATAAGTAAAGAGAGGGGGATCGCGCGAAGAGAATCTGTGGGTGCAGATTTCTTGACAGGGAAATAGAAGGGCTATTCAAAAGTTCTTTGGGCCGAGGAGAGAAGATCCTGTGTGAGAGGACGTGCCTGCGGGTGTGGCTGTGTCAGGAGACATGGACAAAGATGAGGGTTGAATTAATCCTCGGCAAATGGAGATTGTATGTAGAAGTTGCGCCCTAGGTAAGTTGACGTACCAACTACCCGCATCGAGACCTAGAAACCTTTTGGAGTTTCATCTTCTAGGGTTATAGTTTTGGATGTTTAGGGTTTTCTCATTTATGGTTTATGTTAAAAAATCCTTTGGAGCCTCATTTAATCAACTCCTTGCGAATGAGAAAAGCCGAAAAATCTCTCTTAATAGATAAGCTTCCACCATTCTAGCTAGTTTGCGTACTTTTAATTTTACAGTATTTCGTATTCCATACAGTCACTAATAGAATCTAAGTTTTACTGTATTAGTGTGTTCCTTTCCATATCTCTCTGTATCTCCTTATCATAACTCTATTATATTTGTTCTGTCATGTTGTTCTCAAACTAATCTGAATCAAAGGTATCAGAGAAGTCTGCTCCTTATCATTCTTAGTGCATGTCCCTGACGAGGAAAGGGCATAGAGAGTTGGGTCTCGAGCTTGTTTCTCTTAAGGAAAAACACTCTTTCCCACCCAAGAAACCTCCCATAGTGGAAGAAAAGAGGGACGATGGAGTAGGAGAGACAGTGAAACTATTTCTCCAGGAAGCCATCGCGCGATACAGGAAGGGGATGATGGATAATTTCTCCTAGATGCTTCGACGATTGTTGAGAACAATGGAGGAAATTTCAACTAGTAGTCACTTCAGAGGTGTGATTCCCTTCCAGGTACAAGTTCACTTTTATATTCCTTTATTTGAAGGCCATATAGATGTCAACTCCTTTTAAAATTGGTTAATTCTGCCAGAGGGTTATTTCTCTGTCCAAAACTTTTCCAACAGTGAAAAAATTACCGTTGCGCTCTTTAAGGCCCTTCCCCATGTCATAGATTGGTGGGAGACTTACTTTGAGCAACATGTCGAGTATGAATCTACAATTTTTGGGCCAAGACCCACTTGGGAGGATTTTGTTCATTCTCTCAAGGAACAATATTACCTTGTTGGAAACTATGATGACCAATACATGAGATGGACCACACTACATCAAGAGGGGAAAAATAGTGTCAGTGTTCACAAATACATTCTATACCTTACACACCAAGCTGGGTATCAAAGACTCTAAGTGACATTTGGTTCTAAGATACCATGGGGCTCTACACAGGTACATCCAAACAAAAATGAAGTTTTTGGACATCTCGTCTTTCGGATCTGCTTATCGATATGTTGTCAAAATTGAGTAAAACCTTTAAGCAGTGGAACATGAGGGAGTTCAAGCCTGCAAATATGCAACAGTCGAAGTATGGTAAGGGTGGCTCTAACTTTGAGGGAAAAGGACATAGAAAGGATGGATAGTAACAAAATAACCATTCCAATCTACCAGGAAATAAGGGTAATGGGAAGTCAAAGAGGGACACTAAAAAAATCATTTGAGTTCAACAAAATCCCTTGAAAAAATACTGATGATTGTCCCTCCAAAGATTCATCATTGGATGAGACAAAATCCTCAAGGTTGGATGTCGACTTAGACTCTGATTCAAAACCAGAAAAGGGAAAATAGATCATTGATGCAAAACCCAGTGTCACCATCACAACCAAAAAAGTCAAGGCATAGGAACTAGAGGAGTCTAAAGAAGGAGAGTGACTCTTTCACTCATAAATATTGGTGAAGGGGACCCCACTCCATTTCATTGTTGACAATAATATCAACAAGAACCTAATATCAACTAAGGTATTCAAGTGGTTGAACCTAACAATGACATTGCATTGTCAACTATACACCATCAGTTGGCTCAGCTAGGGACGGGGCATCTACATTAGCCAACAATGTCTCCTAGACTCTAACATAAAACCCTTCAAAATATAAGATATTGTGTGATGTTTCCCCCTTGAAGTTTGTGATGTTTTTTTAGGACAACCATATATGTGGAAGCACCATGTTGTTCATGAATCTAGGCCCTGTAGTGTCATTATTACTTTGGGAGATCAACTCTACAGGGTACCAAAGGCAGTCCCTACTACTGTAATCTATTTGATCTATGTGAAGTAGTGTAGAAAGATGGTCTCTGAGATCAAGATATTTTTCCTCTTTATGGTTCGGTTGGAAGGTGAATGAAAGGTCACTACAACCACCAGAACCTTTGAACGATGTTTCTCTACACAACAACAACATGTGAACAAGATAGTAGAAGAGAAAAAATACATATTTTCCTCTTCTATCAGGGTTGTTGTGTATTGTCAGGTAAAACACTCAATTGATTTTCCTCTTCCTAATGACCATGTGTGCAGGCGTTCTATTATGGAGAATGCATAAATCAAATGCCAAATCCAAGAGCTAATTCTGAAGGGCAACATTAGTCCAAGATCCTCACCTTATGGGAACCCAATTGCTTTGGTACAAAAGAAGGAAAATACATGGTGAATTTGTATTGATTATAGAGACCAAACAATATCATAGTCAAGAACCGATACCCAATGCGTCAGATTGATGATATTATCAATCAAATCAAGGGAGACAAGTTTTTTAGTAAGATTGATCTGAAGTACGGATACCACTAGGTGTCGATTGAGAAAATTGATGTATGGAAGACAACGTTCATGTATAAATAAGGTATCTTCAAGTGGGTGGCTATGCCTTTTAGCTTGACTAATTTCCCAACCACATTCATGTCGATGATGGATAACATATTGCCACCATTTATAAAATCCTTTGTGGTTGTATATCTAGATGACATCCTCATCTTCAAAAGAAATTGGGAGGGACATTTGAAGCATATTCAACAAGTCTTGGGCACCCTGCAATAACAAGAGTTATATGCCAATTTGGAGATATGTTCCTTCATTATGTAGAGAATCCAATATTTGGGATACATCGTGGATGAGGAGGGTGTGCATGTGCATCTAATCAAGATCCAAGTCTTCTATGATTGGCCAGTCCCAAAAACAATGACCGAGCTCCGCAGATTCTTGGGCCTTACCAAATTCTACCATCGGTTTGTGGTGGGGTTCTCTCATATCAGTTGGACCCGAAGAAGGTGACCAAGGGTGGAGCGAAGAGCCATTTTGTGTGGGCTCGGTCCCAACAAAAAGAATTCGAGGATTTGAATTTTTTCCTCTTCTTGACACCTGTGCTTATTCTTCCATATCTACAACAACCATTTGATATTGAGAAAAATGTTTCATAGTATTCTATCGATGAAATACTCACTCAACATGGACATCCAACATCCTATCATAGTGAAAAACTATCTGATGTTATTTGCAGATACCCTGCCTATGACAAACATATGTACTCCATCGTGAAGACATGTTGACAGTGGAAGCATTACATTCTTGGGAAGGAAACACGATCATCCACATTGATCATAGGCCTTTGCAATTCACGCAGACAATAGGAAAGTTACATAATCACCACCAACATATGTGATCCACGTACCTACATAAATTCCTCTTTAACATCAATTAAAATAAGGGTAGCACCAACCATATCGCATATTTCCTCAGTCGAGCCCAGGTTCTGGTGCTAATCATAGTTCTTAACTCATGTGGGAATGAGACGTCCCAGTGGCCACAATTATAAAACAATGACTCTCACTTTGTCGTTTCCTATCATAAATTGAGCACAAGTAAGACTATTCCAGACTTTCATCTCCAGGATGGATTTCTATGCCATTTTATACATCTCTATGTTCCTTCACGAGAGCATGCAAATATGATTTGGGAAGCTCATTATAGTTGAGAAACAAGAAATTTTGGTGTATAAAAAATAGTGGCAGTATTGCAAAAGAATTTTTATTGGAAAAAAAATCGAAAAGATGTCTACAAGTACATTAGATCTTGCACTTCCTGCACCATCTCCAATCTTTCCATCAAGAAACAAGGGCCATACCTCCCTTTTCCTATCCAAATAGTCCTTGGGATTTCATCTATATGGTTTACATATCCGTTCTAGCTTCAACAAAGCATGGAAATGACTATGTCTTCATGCTCATTGATTGATTGTCTAAGATGGTAGTTTTGACACCGTACAAGAAGAGCATCACAGTTAAGCCCATCGCTAAGCTCTTATTTGAACATGTTTGGGTTTATTTTGGGCTCCCACGAAAAATTATCTCAGATCATGATAGTAGGTTCTTGAGCACTTTTTGGTCCAACCTATGGTCGATGATGGACACCAAGTTGACCAAATCGACCTACTTCCACCCACAAACTAATGGACAAACAAAGGTAGTCAATAGGATGATTGTCCATATGTTAAGGATGTACAATTCCAAACATCCATAGCCATGGGATGAAATCCTTACTTATGTTCAACATAGCTACAATATATCCCTCCACGTATCTATTGGTGAAAACCATTTTTAGGTGTGCTTGGGGTTCCGACCATTAGCCCCCATTGACGTAGCTATGCCCATTAAAATTGCACAGTAAGATTCCTCCAATGCTCAAACCAATATTGATCGATCAATCATATTTTTTGAGCAAATCCAACACATCCAATGAAAATTTCATGATATTTTGTAGAAATCCAATGCCAACTACAACTAGTGCCATGATCAGTATTGAGTACCTCACAAGTTTTATGTGGGAGATAAGGCATGGTTTCATTTGCAAAAGAGCACCTCACAAGACTCCACCAGAAGATACACGCACTCCGATGTCGGAATTATGCCATCACCAATGTTGTGGGTGAAAATGCTTTTGAATCAAGTATTCCTCCTTTCCTTGGCTTGTGCCCAGTATTTAATGTGGAACTTCTTCAACCATATTTTCCACCTCTCTTGGACACTTTAGATGGGATCGATCCCTTGGCCCCTACATAAATAAATAATGAATGAAATGAACAAGGGACATTTTATCGTATCATGGAAACCAAGACAAAGGTAAAATGTCAACAAAACATTGAATTTTATCGAGTCATCAAAGCAGGGCATTTTCTTCTTCAAGGACGGTGGGTCACCAAGAATCAAATTTAGCAGACATTTCCCCATATGATGGAGGAACTTAAAAAAATAGACACTATTTCTTCCTAAGGGGGGAGGACTCATCTAGGTGTACATCAGCTTCCATCCACCTATTCCATTGACTCAAATTATAGTTTTCATCTTAGCAGTTTTTCTACACTTTTTTAGGTCCCAAATTTCTAGGGTCATTTTGAGGCCCCAAACAACATTATTTTGACTTGGCGGAATCTTATATATGTATATATATAGATATTTAGGATGTATTGTTCCATTTATAATCTGTACTCCTCGGCTAGACCTTTCTGATAGGGTACCGAGTGCCCCAAATGGAGATTGTATGCAAAATTCACATCGTCAAGAAGTTGATGTATCAACTACCTCCATAGGGGCCCACAAACCTTTTATCATTTCATCTTCTCAGGTTAGGGTTTTCTCATTTATGCTTTATGTTAAAAATTCCTTTGGAGACTCACTCTAATCCGCTTCTTGCGAATGAACATAGCCAACACATCTCTCTTAAGAGATAAGCTACCATCATTAAAGCTAGCCTGTGTGTTTTGCATTTTATAGTCGTTTGTATTCGAGAAAATCATTAATAGAATCTGTGTTTGGTTGTATTATTTTGTTCATTTCCATATATTTGTGTATCTCCCTGTTATATCTCTGTTATATTTATGTCTTTATGTTGTTCCCAAAATAATTTGGTTGAACCTATATGAGAGAGACCCTGATAAATGAATGGGATGCCCTAGGAATTGAGATCAGTGAAGGGGTACATTCCTTTGGTTGGGAAGGTCAAGAGGAAAACATCTGGTGAAAAATCGAGATAGTTGTACGAGAATACCAGTGGGTTGTGGGATTTTTGAACTGCGAGTGGATAGTGAGAGACCACCCTATTTTGTGGATTACCAGCCTTAGCTCAGGTGTGACCTGCTGTTGAAATTTGGAACAACAAGTATATGGTTGGGTGGAATGTTCATCCCAAGTAGATGGTTGCAAAAATATTGTAAAACGATAAGTGTTTTATCTACTTTTTGGTTGCATTGTGAGTTTTAATTGTTGTGCATGAACTCTCTGTATAAGACTGATTTATACGTTGTTTTGTTGACTTATTAATTGTGTTTCATGTATGTTTTAGAATGTTCTAGATGCATTCAATAAATGGTAATATACAATAGTTAATCATGTTGTAATTGTAGTTGATAAGCTATAGTAAATTAATTAGATAGTAGAAATTTTAATTTTTATGAGTATTACGTATGTAATAGACCCCAATTGGGCTAGGAGACATCACATTTATGATTTTTATATGACTAATAAAATTGATCATAGCTCTTCCTCTATATGATTTCTTGAGACTAGATCAATAGTGTTATTTATATGTCGCAAAGTTAAATAATTTTCCATATATGTTACTTTTTTTTCTATGAGAAATTTAATAAATAAGTGTTGATTTGAACACTAAAATTGAGAATAATAACAACATTCATATTTATATTAAATATTAGTTTGAGATAAACTAGTATTTGTCAAATCATGTTAATATTAAATCAGGTTAATCATTGAGAATTTATTGTAATGATTAATAGAGAATATGAGGAGACTTTTGAGCCATTGTTGCTTGGATCAAATGAGTGAGAGTGAATATAAGGAGAGAGGTGTGTAATTATAAATTGGAGTAGATAGGAGTATCCAATGGTCAATATATAAAACTAGTGGATCCTTTAGATGCAAATGAACAACTAAAAAACCTAATCAAGTTATGAAAATGTAGAACATGAATGTCTTTGCAAAAGCTTGGTTCAAGAAGGATAGACCCTAACAAATTAGTTGACATGTAAGATACATCAAATGAATGAATGCATGTTGTAATTCAACAAAATGAATGCATATTTTCGTTAAGTTATTTTAGCTGAAATAAAGATTCATGCATTTTTTATATTAAAATGAAGGATCTTTCTTATGCATTTTCTATATTAAAATAAAGGATCTTTATTCATTACTATCAAACATTATTTGCCTCATTCTCTAACTATTAAGGTAAGAATATATTCACAATTTAAAGAGTAGATCTCCATGAATGAGGTCACGGATTTTGAATTAATTGGTGAATTGACATTGATTTTAGGAATGCATTTTCATTTATATATATAACATGCATTATCATTATTTTTAATTTATTGCATGTTATATATATATATATATATATATATATATATATATATATGATTTTGAAATTCTTATTTACAACTTAAATTTTTATGTTACATATTTGGGAAATCCATATATAAACATTGAAGGCAATGTTCCATCATTTTTAAACCAGAATATTGAAATCCTAGTAAAGATGGTTCACCTAAGACATTTGAGAGATATTTCTAGGGAAAGAGACATTTTTTGGTGTTCATTTTATCGAGTAATTGATGCAATTATCAACAAAATTACCCAAGAATATCGGGAATTGTACAATACATCATTTTTTGTGTGGAGTGGAAAAATTAGCAACTAGTCGGGCATATATTCACATGATATGTGGTTGTGTTATCCAATTGTTGCCACTGGAACCTCCAAGGATGACAAAGTGGCCCCTGACGTGATAAACAATATAATTCAAGGGTTTTTAATCGATAACTTCACATAACAAATTTCTTTAATAATACACTCCATCACTGATTGTTCTACACCCCAGGAGTATTATTGTACAATACATCTTATATATAGTTGAAACATCATGAATATTTAAACAATTTAAATCATAAAACAATAAAAATAGTAAAAGTTAGAAAATATAAAATATTCACCCTTTTGATAGACTCTAATATAGGATAAATACCAAACACTCGTAGGGATCATATTTCTATCATATGGTGCATTTATTAGAGATTTATTAATAATTGGATGTATATATGGTACATGGTTTTGTATGAACCACCTCATATGAATAAGGAGTCGGGATATAACTCTATACATTTTAGTAAAAAAATATGGAGAGTTTGTTTTGGAAAACATGTTGATTGTTTTCATAACTTCGACTTCCAAGGGGCTATTCAGGGATGCCACAGAAATAACCCAATGCAAGGCACCAAGATGTAAACCACCCAATCCCCTTAATCCCATAGGGATTTGTAGTGGACGCGTAATTTAATTTGTCCAATAAGTGAAAAATAATAAAATATAATGTATACAAATATATAATTGAATGATATGATATATATTGAGAGGGGTCTAGCTCTAAACATAGAGTGAAAAATAATAAAATATAATGTATACAAATATATAATTGAATGATATGATATATATTGAGAGGGGTCTAGCTCTAAACATAGAGTGAGGTTCCCTTCAACAAAGAGTCCTCACTTATTATTAAATTTGTTAGTTATATATATATATATAACACTTCTTTTAAATATACTTTTTCTTTCTTTGATGTATTTTTCTTTCATTCTAAAGAGTCATATTGATTTTAGTTTTTTTAATACTTATGAGATGAAGTCATATTTATAACCTATATACTTTGTAGTTCTTCTCTTTCCATTTGAATTTCATAATTTGATATTGTAGGTTGGTAACATAGGTACCCAATTCCATCTACCACTTTGCTACTAATGCCATGTCTATTTCACTAAAACGTAGAACATAATATCTAAATTGTAGTTCTAGATTTTGTATCTTTATAGAAATATTATGACATCATCCTAATCCTTTGATTTCTCAACCATTGATTGTTGTAACCACAATATTCTTTACATGGTATACAAAAATATTTAATTTTCTAACAAGATTAATGTCCATGAAGTTGTGAGTACTTCAATAATATACTATGATTGTGATATTTTTACCTTTTTTGTTTCCTTTGAATTTTAGGGTCCTTGGTTTCACCTTTCTTGTAATTGTTACCTTTTCCAAAAAGATATCCTTATGTGGGACCTTATCCTTGAGTGGATTTAAGACTTTTTCCTTGATACAAAGGAGTGTTTTTTGACTCCTTGATTGATACCAGAGGAGTATTGTTTGACTCCTTGACTGATATAGTTTAGTTGTTTTCTTCCTTGAATTTTCTTTCTGAACCAATTGGGTGAATGAATTCAAGAAAATAGTATTGTACTTGATGAATGCATAAGACACTTCATTAAATAATATTAATTCATAAGACACTTAATTAAATAATATTACAAAAAATTGTTTTAGTCGTACAGTTATTTAATTGAATGCTTCCTATTGTACGCTAAAACAATAATTTTATACACAATTAATTCATGTGTATGCCATCTTAATTGCTTCTATGACTTATGATTGACCTATACGATAGCTAAATTTCCTTGTATGATGACCAATTTGGATTGTACAGTGGATAATATAGCTATGTGGATATAGCTATGGATATTATTAGCATATGCCCCGTCCCACTACAACATAAGATAGATGAGGATACACCGCAAGGCATATCCAGACTATTGCAGAGTCATTAAGACTATATATCTATGCATATGCCCCATCCCACTAAGGTAGACGAGGACACACTAAACTGATTCTTGCACGTGGGTATAGTGATTTCTTGATAAACACTTTTCGACAAACTGCAGATGGTATGAGTGTGTACATGATAATTTAGCATGCCCACCTTCGTGTCTTAACCCATGATCTCATCCCTGAAAACAAAAATAATAGAATAATACTTGGGAAATGTTGGGAATGAACGTTGGTGATTGAGTTCTTATTAATTATTTAAATACTACATCATGACAGTTTTACCATTTATGAACAAGATTAACTATATTAAAATGTTTTATTAACTAATTTAGTTTACAGGATTACAACTTTTAACACTCCCTCTTAATCTCAAGGATTACATTATTAATAATGACTAAACTTTGATGTTGAAATTGAAAAACATCTCTTCCCAAAGGTTTAGTGAAGATATTAGCTAGCTGAGCTTTAGAACCACAAAATTTGGGAAAAATGTCACCATTTTTTATGAGTTCACGAATGAAGTGAAATTGACTATCAATGTGTTTGCTTTTCTGATGAAACACATTATTATTCGACAAGGAAATGGAAGAGTTATTGTCACAAAAAATCAAAATAGGTTCTTTTGTTGTATATCCAAAATCCATCAAGAGCCTTTTAAGCCAAACTGCATGACATGTTGTTGGTGTTGCCGCTACATATTCCGCTTCTGTAGAAGAGATAGAAACTATGGGTTGCTTCTTAAATGCCCATGAAATCAAATTATTTCCAAAAAGAAAAGCATAGCCTAAAGTGTTTTTTATGTCGTCAATACTTCCTACATAATCATTGTCAGTATAACCTGTAAGCATACTGTTTGATGAAGTTGTGTACCACAAACCATAAGTGGTTGTACCTACAATGCATCTTAGAATCCTCTTGCCAACTTTCCAATGAGAATACTTCGGAGATTCCATAGACCTGGAAATGTAACTTGTTGCATATGTTATGTCAGGTCTTGTAGTAGTAAGATACATAAGACTACCAACAAGTTGTTTATACAGTGTGGAACTTATTACTGATCCCAAATCTTCCTTGCTTAATTTAGTGCCAAGAGAAATAGGAGTGTCAGTAGGCTTACACTTTTCCATCTTAAATTTTTTCAAAACATCAACATCATATTTCTATTGACTAATAAAAATTTCATGATCACATTGGTCTACTTTGATGCCTAAGAAATACTTCATTAATCCAAGATCTGTCATTTCAAACTCATTTTTCATGGCTCATCTAAATGCATCTAACATCATGTTTCCTGTGTAGATCATGTCATCAACATAAAGACATAGGATGAGAATATTGCCCCACTGATTTACCTTGATATACAAAGTAGGTTCATTTTCCCTCCTACTGAAACCATCTTTGAGTAAATAATGATCAATTCTACTATACCAAGCTCGCGGAGCTTGCTTCAAACCGGACAAGGATTTCTTTAATTTGTACACTTGATGCTCTTGTGTTTTAACTTCAAATCTAGGTGGTTGATGAACATACACTTCGTCATTTAACACTCTATTCAAGAAGGCAAACTTGACATCCATTTGATAAATAGGCCACTTATTTGTGCTCCAATGGCTAAAACAAATCGAACAGTATCTAATCTTGCTACAGGTGAAAAAGTTTCACCATAATCAATGCCAGGTTGCTGTGAAAAACCTCTAGCAACTAACCTTGCTTTGTGTTTCTCAATCTCACATTTTTCATTCAGTTTAGTTTTATAAACCCATTTGATATTTATGACATTTTTATCTATAGGTAGATCAACTAAATACCATGTATTGTTTATTTCAATAGCTTCTATTTCATTATTCATTGTATCTACCCATTCCTTTTTCTTTGCAGCTTCATCAAAACAAGTAGGTTGAGAAGATAAAAATGAAAACTATACTACATTATCATATTGGTCATATATATCATGCAAACTTCTCATTCTTTGATGATTACGATAAGAATCTGAATCACTATGAGATGAAGAATCATTATGAGACGAAGAACTACTTTCATTTTGAACTTGCAATCTTGGAAGACGTTTTATTGATTCTTGATGTTCATCTAACTTTGTAGGTGCTTGATCTTCATCTAACTCAAAAGAAGGATTGTGAGAAGTATTGTTTTCCGTTTCATCCGATGATTTATCTTCCATAAATTTAACATCTCTACTTACTAGAAATTTCTTAGTAAGAGGATTGTATAATCTGTATGCTTTCGACTATTCACTATAGCCAATAAAAATGTACTCCTCACTTCTATCATCAATCTTCTTTCTTATCTCTTCAGGAACATGAGCAAAAGAAACACAACCAAAAATTTTGAAATGAGAAACATTTATCTTAGATCCACTCCATTTTTCTTCAAGTACTTTACCTTGAACATTGGAAGTTGGTGATCTGTTAAGTATGTAAATTGAACATGCAACTGCTTCAGCTGAGTAATCTTTGGACATTTTTCTTGTTGTACTTCAACTCTTGGTCATGTTCATGAAGGTGCGATTCTTTCTTTCTTCCACTCCATTTTGTTGTGGAGTATATATGGTAGTCGTTTGTTTCTTAATACCATGATGTTTACAAAAATCAACAAACTCTCTTGAGTCATATTCACCTCCTCCATCAAATCTCAAAACTCTGACAAATCTGCCACTTTGTTTCTCTACTTGAGCCTTAAATTCTTTGAATCAAGTGAAAGTCTCGGATTTGCGTTTGGGAAAATAAACCCAAATTTTCCTGCTACAATCATCAATAAATGTCAGAAAATAAAAACTTTCACCAATCGACTGATTTTTAATAGGTCCACATAAGTCTGTGTGAACTAACTCTAAGCACTCTTTGTCTCTATAAGAGGATGATGGAAAAATATCTCTCTGGTGTTTTCCTACTATGCAACTTTCACAAGAAGGAATCTCATTAATCGAAGGAGGCAATCATGTCACCATAGACTGTCTTTGTAACAAACTCATACTTTTGACTAGTAAATGACCATAATGATAATCCCATAACTTAGTTTCAGTCACATTAGAAATATTACATGCATACATCTTTCCACTTCTCATTTCTAAGGGAAACATTATGTCTTTTAGTTTGATTAAGAACTGTGCAAATGTTGTTGTGGAAATTGACATCATGACCATGTGCCATTAATTGCCCTACACTCAACAAATTGTGTTTGATATTTGGTACATAGTAAACATCAGGAATATTTTTCACTTCACCCTACTTTGTTAAAACTAGCACAACACCTTTTCCTGAGCCTTTGATCACATGATCATCACCCAAACTAATTGTAGTAATAAGATATGTATAAAGATTAGAAAGTAAATCATTGTGACCAGTCATATGATTGTTACATCCACTATCAAGCAACCAAACATCTTTGTCAAGAATTTGCTGAGATACTTGACATGAAAGAAACAAAGTATCAGACGTTTCACTTTCTGTGACATCCGCTTTCTTTCTATACTGCAAACATTCAGAGATATGATGACCCAACTTTTTACAATAACGACATTGAATTTATGATTTACTTGTCCATCTCTGACCATGATCATGTGAAGATGATCTGGACTGCTCTGACTTGTCTTTTGTTTATTCAGGTTTATCTCTTGTTTGAGAACATTCTCTACCATGTCCTCGACCACGTCCATGAAAACCTCTGCCTCTGCCTTTGTCCATGGACACTTTAGTCTGAAATGCATATTCTAAAGTACCAATATCCAAGGTCATCCTTGCTTCATGAGATAACAATGAACCAATCAATTCTTCTATAGAAAAATTAGTTAGATCTTTTGACTCAAGAAGAGAAGTGACTACCATTTCAAATTTCTTAGGTAAACTTCTAAGAAATTTTTCTACAACTCGTTGGTCTGTGAGTTCTTTTTCGCCATTAATCCTAAGTCAATTAATAATACCCATAACTTTGGTCATAAACTGATCAACACTTTCTGATTCACACATCTTGAGGGTTTCAAATTGAGTTCTAAGGGTTTGAAGTCTCACCGTTTTCACTTTATCATTACCCTTATAAGCTAACTTAAGAATATCCCATGCTTCTTTAGCGGTCTTGGCACCAATAATTTTATGAAATATAGAATCATCTAATGAAACTAAAATATATTATTTGGCTTTTCCTTCTTTTTGCTTAAGTTCTTTTAATGTTTTTCTTTGAACAACAGTCATAGCTGCAACAATATTTGCATCAGGTTCTATGAACCCCGTTTCAACACAATCCCAACATCCCTGACTTTGCAAAATGGCTTTTCCCTTCTCACTCCAAAAATCATAATTGGAACCAACTAAAATTGGTGTTTGAATTGACCAAGAACTAAACATTTTTCTAATGCCACAATTTTTTTTTTATATAACTCCAAGTGAATTTTCAGATTTCAATGAAACTTTAAATAAACTCCAAATTTTATAAAATACTTTTGAGCAAAATCCAGAGTAAATAAAAATGTAAGGAAATTCCAAGCCTGTAATTTTCAGCCACGCCCTCTTCCAATGCTGTAGTGACTCTTCTCTAAACCGGCGGTAGCACTATGGCACTTCTTCAAACTGATGGGCAGCTCTTCTCCAAACCGGTGGTAGCTCTGTGGCACTTCTTCAAACTGGCTGGCAAATTCTTCAAACTCGATGAGAATCTTCAAACTCACAGGCAGCAACAGTCACAGCGTTCTGTGTTATTCTTCTCTGTTCTTCACTGTGGAAGAAAAACGCGGAAGCAAAGCTAACAGAAATAAGACGGGGAAGCAAAGCTAACAGGAATCAGAAGAGAACAACAATAAAAGAATAATACTTGGGAAATGTTGGGAATGAACGCTGGTGATTGAGTTCTTATTAATTATTTAAATACTACATCATGACAGCTTTACCGTAACGGGATTAACTGTATTAAACTAATTCAGTTTACCGGATTACAACTCTTAACAATCCCGATGGATGGATAACCCATACAATGCAAAATTTCCTTGAGAAACCATGATTTAGATTTGAATTTTGAATTTCTTCAAAGCTCCATAATTTAGATTCGAATTTATCAGCTCCATGTGATTTTGGATTTCAATGGACTGGGAAGGAAAGAGATAAATCCCACCTCAGGTGAAGGAAGCGGAGCCGCGACGGCGCCATAGCAGAAGAAGTTGTTGTTGTCGTTTCTCATTGTCGTGTCACACTATTGCTAGACTACAGTTGAGTGGGGTTGGAGCTGGAGGGAAAGGGGTTTGCAAGTATGGTGGCAGCGCCGCTGCGACTGTGTTCGGCGGAGGGTGTCCAATGTTTGGGTTCGAGCTGCAGAGAAAGCGATTTGCAGGTATGGCGGCAGCTGCTAGCTGTTGCATTTTTTAAATCTCTTGGGCTATAAAGAAAAGGTGATGGCCTTTGCATTCCCCCACTGGATTTGTAGATTTCAATCATATCCTTTCCGGTTCATCTGGTCCTGCATATTTCGGTCAACCCAACCTTCGGTTTTATGAACCCTTTAAATCCGTTTTTGTTAATTGCAGACTTCCCGTGTTTTCAGTCCATTGATTCCCGTGTGATACGGAATCGGTATGATCAGATCAAATGTAACTTGCACAGACTAAGAACAACCTTTGATAATGGCAAGAGATGGCTTAATCCTTTTGCAAATTATTAGATATGATCTTATTTTCTCTGGAAATTTATAAGTACTTATAAAATAGAATAATTATTTTTTATGCTGAAAATTATAAGCAACAGAAATCTTGATTCCGGGTGCAAATCTTGATGTATGGTCTTCTTTTCCCTAGAAATTTACAAGTAATGATAATATCTTTATTGTAGAAATTATAAGTTATAGTCAATGTGATAAGGTCAAGAAACAAAGACAAACGAAAATTATTTATTGGGATGTTGTTGTGAAATTTAGTTTATTTGGCTACAGAGTGTCTAAGCAACAAAAGTTAAAATTGCTCAAGCATTGGAATCAAATTTTAAGTACAGTATCATATTTTATTTTAATGGGTTATTGTTTATTAAATATTTCTAAATTGATCATGTAAAATATATTATATTTTTTTTTATTAAAAGATGGAAAAAGAAGATGGATAATAGTAAACATTGTTATCTTAAATTTGCTAATTTTTTTTTTAAGAATTTAAATATTTCTGAATTGACAATTTAAAATAAATTATATTTTTTATTAAAAGATGGAAAAAAATATTTTTTATTAAAAGATGGAAAAAGAAGATGGGTAATAGTAAACATTGTTATCTTAAATTTGTTAAATTTTTTTAGGAAAATTATTTATTTTTAGAAGAGATAGATGTACATTGCTTCGTGTTATAATACAAATGTAAAAACAAGTTGAATGTACTTCATAATTATTTG
Source organism: Picea engelmannii (assembly GCA_009831015.1). Classification (NCBI taxonomy): domain Eukaryota; kingdom Viridiplantae; phylum Streptophyta; class Pinopsida; order Pinales; family Pinaceae; genus Picea; species Picea engelmannii. The sequence goes on along the minus strand of ML802221.1, from coordinate 46,195 downwards.
AAAATTATTGACATCCTTGACACAACATATTCTGAACCAAGTGATTCCGGTTGGGATTTGAGTCGAGGTTGAGATTTGAGTCTTCAGCGATCTCGGTTGGTAAACCATTGCTGCCATTTTCCTCTAATAAACTTTACCATATCTCATTTATTCATATAAAAACCAACGAAGAAATGCAGAGACAGACGATATGAGAAGAAGAAACAGACAGCGATATGAAACGAAGAGCACATCAAACTGCTGAGACAGACAGCGCAGATATGAGACGAAGACCATGAAAAGAAGAGACAGACAGCGATATGAAACGAAGAGACAGCAGCCATGTTTAAAATGATATTTGCAATAATATTAAAACAATTTAAAGCTTTATCGTTATATATATGATTATCAAATTTACAATATTAAAATTATTTACAATTTTTGTCTATTATATTTAACAATGTGAAACAAATTTACAATGTTAAAATTATTTACAATTTTTGTCTATTATATTTAACAATGTGAAACATGTCGTGTTAATAATAATAATATATCAAATAAGTTTATGACTTGTTTTTTTTTATTTTGAAGATTGTATGTAAGGTAAATTTGCATAGTCTTAATAATCTATCAAATAAGTTTATGACTTGCTTTTTTTGATTTTGAAGATTGTATGTAAGGTAAATTTGCATAGTCTTAATAATCTAGAAAGTACAATAAATTTTCATATATTATAATATTTATGTTGTTAATTAAGCTTAGTCACTCATTACTATTTTTTTTATTCAAATTTTATTGTAGTAAATAACATGAAAAATATTAATCCAAAAATTATGTTGTGTAAGGTCTTCTGTGACATCCACTAAACATGCATGCTCTTTGGGAAGATTCAACATTGGGACATATGAAGAGCATAAGGAGGAAACAATAGGATGATTCCTATGGACAACTTTGAGGTGATTCTTATGTAGGAGTTCCAAAAGAGGATGCATTCGGACCTCATGCCATGGATGGACAAGATGGTTGATGGTTATACTTGGTTAACAAAAGGCTTGGGTTGTGTGCACAACTGCAAGGAAGTCTGATGGAAAGGTCCAACCTATATCTGCACTAAGTATGAAGAGGGAAGTAAGATGGAATGAATTGAAAATTTATACATCAATTGTTGGAGAAGTTCAAGAGGATGGAGTGGGGATGCCTGTTCCACTTGAGCTCATTTGTTGGGTGATTTTGCAAACAAAATGTCGAATGAGTTTACAAAAGTGCTCCCACCTCGATGCACTGTTGACCACTGTATAGAGCTAGAGCCTGGGCTACGACCACCGAAAAGAAATCCTTATCGATTGTCTAGACCTGAATTGGAGGAGTTGAAGGGACAAGGGAGCTATGAGTTCCTAGTGATACCTTTTGGGTTGTGCAATGCCCCTACAATCTTTTGCACATTGATGAATGACATTTTGTGGTAATTTTTGGACAAGGTTGTCGTGGTGTATTTGGATGACATCGTAGTGTACAATGAAAGTATGGAGGAGCACAAGAAACATTTGGAAATTGTCTTTGAGGCATTGTGACAAAACCGATTGTTCTAGATAAACTGTAAGTGTGTTTTTGGGAAAGCTGAGATACCATTCTTAAGGCATTGGATTGGCCAAACATGCATTCCCATGGACACTATGAATGTCATGGAAATCGAATATTGGGAAGAGCCATGGATAGTTCATGATGTGAGAGTCTACCTTGGACTAGCCAAATAGTATTGCAAGTTCGTAGAGGTCTATGCCAAGATTGTTGCGCTACTGACTAATTTCTTGAAAAAGAAAAAAGTATGGAACAAGACAGAGAGGAGAAAGTATGTGTTTGAAGAGATAAAACACAGAATTTTCACCACTCCCATGTTGAAGCTTCCATACTTTGAGAATTCATTTCAAGTGCCGACAGATGCATTAGAATTTTCCATTGGAGGGGTTTTTATGTAGGAGGGACATCCAGTGTCCTTTGAGAGCAGAAAGATGGAAGATTGTGAACAAATATACCATGTTAATGAGAAGGATATGACTACAATGGTACATTATTTGTATACTTGGAAACACTACTTGTTGGACAATCTATATGTCGTGAAGTCAGACAATGTTGTGACAAGTTACTTCGCAAGACAATGGAAATTGTTACTCAAGAAGGAAAGGTGGTAAGACTTCCTCACAAAATTTGACATGACCATTGAGTATAGGTTGGGTAGGCTAAACACTATCTTGGATGCCTTGAGAATAAAGGAACATCTCATTGTCCTAGAGGAAGAGGATGAGTTGGATACATCAGGGGGAAGTCAGATTCATCTCTTGGAAGAGTTGCATGAAAGGATCAATGAAGAAAGAGAGGATGATCAAATGATGAAGGACATCATGAAGAAGGTGAAGGATGGAGAAATACAGATGTTTTCGCTAAAATATGGATTGTTGTACTTTGGGGAGCGAAGCTATGTCCCTAATTCATCCAACCTAGGGAGGGAACTCATGAAGGAATTTCACAAATCACCCTGGCATAGCCACCCAGGACAATGGAGAGCACTGGCGTTATTGGAGTGAGGATACTTTTGATAGTATTTGAGGCAATATCTGGAGGAGTACGTTCGCACTTTATCAATTCCAAAGAGATATTGGATGAGTGTCTTGATGGACTTCATCACTCAACTTCCGATGATGCGGGGATACAATAGGGTTTTTTTCATGGAGCATCGATTCTCCAAGTATGTTTTCTTCATTAAGAGGAATATGCCTTGCAACACAGAAGAAGTTGCAAATTTTATTTTCAAGTACACAGTGAAGTATTGGGGTCTTCCTCTAAGAATTGTGTCAAATAGGGTTGAAAGGTTTACGAATAAGTTTTGGACAACATTGTTCAAGCTTATGGGGATGAAGTTGTTGAAGATTTCATTGTACCATTCACAAACAAATGGAAAGACTAAATGAAACAACACACTTATGGAGGACTAATTGTGGCACTATGTACATATGGATCGGATGAATTGGATGGACTATTGGATGTCGCCTAGTTCAACTAAAACCTTCGTAAGAGTTTAGTGATGAGTTATAGTCCATTTGAGTTCATGAATGGAAAACAACCCACAACTTCTCATTTTGTGACACGAGTCTATTATGGGATGAATCCATCAGCCGTGGGTTTTGTGAAGAGTTGGAAGGATTGGTTGGAGATAGATCACACACACTTGATTAATGCAATAAACAAAATGAAGCATTCGGAAGATTACAATAGGCATGATGCGAAATTCCAAGTAGGAGAGTTGGTCTTACTCAATATAAGCATAGATTAGCTCCCTCCACCTAAAGGGATGGATCCATACTTGTACGGAGGTATGATGGAAAATTCAAAGTTCTTGATGATATTGGAAACATCACCTATAGATTGGAGTTAGTATTCCACATGTGACATGTTATCTTTTCTTCCACATTATCCAATTGAATTCATGCTAGAGAAACTCAGATGACCCAAGTTGTGGTTACAAATATTGACCCAGATTTGGAGATAGACGATATTTTGGTGCATTGCATATTTGCACAAGATAGGGTATGAGTCCATTGGAAGGATAAAATCAACAAAGAGGACAACTAGGAGATATATTAGTCCTTTTGTAAATACGAGGACATGATTCAAGATTTTTCCATAGGTCACTAGAGATCACAAGTGGTACAAAAGTTTCCAGGACGACAACATGTTTAGTGTGGGATGATGTAAGGACTTACATGAAACACATTGAGTGCGCTTAGTCATTGGGAAGATTTTGTGACAAGAAGGATGAAGAGAACAAGGAGGGAATAATTGGTTGGGAATGAACTTGTATTATGGGCATGGGAATGAGCACCTTGGGGCACAATGGTGACATACGAGCCCAAGGGAGCACCCACCCTTCTTCCCTTCCGACGGATGATGGAGACTTGGGTTTTGTTTGAGAAAGGAAGGGGAAACTTGGGAGCATGCCGAAGTAGTTTAACCATCTACCCTTAGCAACATGAGCATACTAAAGAGGTAAATCAACACCTTCGACACACCCATAGAGAGTTATAATGATCAACATAAGCAAGAGCACAAGGAAAATGACATGCACCGAGGGATGAGTCATGAAGCTCCAAGAGATGCGACTCTTTATCGGAGAGTGGGCCCATTTGTGTGACTAGTTCCACAAAGAGGCATGACGGTTCAGTTGAGAGTGATGATTCACAAAGGGGCACGACACAACCTAAAGACATGACATTTCACACAAGTGACTTTGGAGTCCCTATAAGAGCAAGGATGCAGAACCAAAGGACAATAGTAAAAAAGTAAAGGAAGGAGACATGAAGCTCTAAGGATGGGCACACTAGTGGGATGGACCTCTCAATGAGGAAATGAGGACCATAGGGGAATTCTTGGTGTGAAAAAACCACAGGTCTGGACAATTTTGATGTAGAAAGTAGAGTCATGAGACTCTTTCCATCTATGTAACTAAGACAATAGCACCATATTTGTAAAGTTTTGTTTTTGTTTCATAATATAATAAATGAATCTAGGTATTAGGAACCACTAGTGTCACTTAGACTATATTTGTCTCTTCTATTTCACATGTTTTATGTTGTATGCCAAATTGACAAAGTGTTATAGAATGTAAACAAATTCTTAAGTATACAGCTAATTTGCATAGGGTAACAATGCAACTCATTTGTAGCCATGAAAATGGTATGGGTATGCTCTAGGTGAAGAGGGTTAGTCTGGGTGAAGTATCCTTTGTTGAGCCAATCTTCCAAGAGAGAATCATCATGATTCCACATGGACATGAGATGGAAAGGTTGGACATGGCCATGGCTCTTGGGAGTGATGATGGGAACCTCCAGCACTACAACCATTTTGGTTGAAGGTTTCGAAGGAGTATCGTTAACTATAGTGGGTACAAGAGTCAAAGGACTCCTAGTATCTTTCTGACTCGACTCAGTAATCATCCTTGTATGATCACAAGTCTGGTAGGTGGAGGTGTGTGTACCAATTTTGATAACTTTACGTCTTTTAGAAGGAAAAGACTCAACATGCGGTGGTAATCGTACCAAATGGAGAGACCTGCGAGGAAGCTAGTCTGGCTCCATGATGACTCAATAATTGATATATAAAAATGAATCCTAAGGCCAACTAATAATAAAAGAGAGCACACCATAATAAACAAAAGGCCAATATGCACACAAACAAGATAAAGTAGCTAAAAGGGTCATCCCTCCCTAAAGTAGGTATGCCTCATCCAAGAGGGGCCTGAGACTCCATGCAAAATATCAGAGGTATTAGAATCAATTATAAGGTCCCTCATGGGATTTACAACCAGTAGGTAAGATCCCCCTGGAGGGGTAATATTCCATAAAGGATAATTTTTGTTTGACACTTATCTGACCCACGGTACCTACAGAATAACCCTTGCAAGTAACCTATGTGGTACCTATGTCAAGAAACTAAGAAACCACGATATAACTGATGCACAGGAGAACAGTCATAAGTCAGGTCAATTGTATGGGTAGGGTAATAAAGAATGAAATATCGAATCATTGCCTCTCACAGAGGTAAAGGTACTAGCAATATCCCCATATACGAATAGATCCCTAGAAATATATCTAATACTAAGAAGGTATTGGGGGGATATCCCCTCAACCAACTTCACATGATCTTGTGCTCAACTCCGGTGTAAGAGGAGCCTCCTGATGTCACCAATTATACAATGGATTTCACCACTCCCTTAGTCAGACACATATTGATAGGGACCTAACCCCTCACGTAGGTAGAATAATATATTCCAATGTAATAAAGGTCTATATTAATAAGGCCTAGAAATCAGGAAGAATAAGTCGAATGTAAGAAGACCTAATATAATCTTCCTCTTCTAGAAGGATCTTCCTCTAGATGGTTTTTTTGATAGACATATTTAGTATAAATAGGATTCAAGGGTATGAGAAAATTTTTCTTGGATATTATTGTAATAGATATCTTCTCTGTTGGAGCTTTCCCCCTCGAAGAGGCAAGTGAATGTTTCTCTCAGTAATCAAAGTGTTCTTTCTGGTGTTATTTTGGTATCATTTGGTATTATTGTGGTGTTCTTCTGGTTATATTGTTGTTCATCTTCCATTTCTAATATTTTATTTTTGTTTTGCATACTTTTTATATCTGGAATATTACATGTGGTATCAGAGCACTTTCCTCGATAGAAAATTGTGGGTTAAATTTTTTTCAGGGTAGAGACGTATTCCGGCATCTTTAAGCTATAGAGATCTATCGTTATGTGCATAAACCCATGGTTTGGGATTCATACATGCAAAAAATATAAGTGGTAGTTAAGCGCACATCTGTTGGCCACCCTTGTAACCCCTATTGGTACCCCTTCGAGTGGTAGCGCATCAGAAAACACATGTATACAGATCGACCTAGATTTACTAAAGCCCTCTTTAGATAAACCGATAGACACATGACTTCTGTAGTGCCACCAAGAATAACACTCAGGAAGATAGTCTCTAGTACCTGGGTAGTTGCATAGTATGACTAAGGGAACAGTGTAGCCTCCTTAGTTTGTGCCTTGATATATTGGGTCGAGTATTGTTGTTGGACCCCGCATGTATATCAGAGAGCTATAGCATAGGGAAAACCCTTGTCTGTAGAACCCTTAAATACCTAACCTTTGGGGATGGAAACTGTTGGCCCTTGGTTATGGAAGGAAACGAATATTAAGGAAGAAGAGCGAAGTGGGAACTGTGTGGAAGGAACATTAACTGAGAATGGGTCGAAGTGGTCTAAGAATCAAAATAGGATCGAAGTAAGGGAAAGCTATCTGTTGGAAGAGAATATCAAGGAAGACATATCAGCAAATAAGATGGATTGTGGACAACTCAGCAAGAGGAAAAATCCATCAACGAGTGATTTAGAGGACCTCATGGAAAAGAAGGAAAGACATGCTGGTGAAGCCCAAAAAACACGGGTTAAGTTCACCTAGGGATATAGACACCTAGGGTTTTGGGATCTAGGGTTTTGAAACATAGACGTTGGTCATGTAATGTAAAAATAAAGGTCTATAAGACCCGAGAGGGTTCGTTTGAAGTGTATTGTGTTGTTGATGTTCAGTGATTATTGTTGTTGTGCGAGGAGAGTATTGTGTTTTGAGAATATTCTTGTATTGTAAGATCTTCAGCTAGTTGCAAAGATCGACCTTGTAGGTGGGTGCACAAGGAGGGGAGAAAAGAAGAGAAAGAGACAGAGATCTACAAACTAAGTGCACAAACAGAACTTTATGTTTTCATATAATATATCAAGAAACATAGTTATTTGGATGTATCCCTAGTGTTGTGGGTGGGAAACCTCCTACGAGCTAGCACTAAGGGTTTTATCATGCATGAAAAAATGACCTAAAGATTTGTACTTTTTACCATCATCCCATGCCTAGACCATTATTACTCATATGTAAATACAAGGCTCAAGAGATTAAGTTGGCGTACCTTATTCTTTGTGTTTGATGTCAATCCCTTTTCGTGCTTGGTCGTTCTTTGACTGCAACTCTCCTCCCAATGCTGACCTGCATTCACTAAAGACAAACAAAGAACTCCACATGCATTTGATATATGAACTAGCGGGTTAGAGATTTAATCAATCTTACAATCAATATTCCAATAATGACAATCTCATATGGCGGGACGGGAAAAGAAATTATTTTATTAACTTCACAATGATACCTTACAATGACAAAGTCAGCTACTGCTCCTCAATCATAGTCTTGGGCTCTTCTTCCACTATGTTCCAACTACTTTGCTCTATACTTCTCTTTGCACAAGGATGGCTAAAGGTTGGGACAAAGGGAATGCGCAATCGGGTATAGTTTCTTTACTATGATTCTCCTCCTTTCAATTGGGACCCCTAACCCTTCTTTTATAGGCTAGAAGAAGCTAGGTATTTGGTCAAGTAACTGGCCATGCATGGTCGAAAGGTTTAGTTAACTTACCCAAAGATGTGTGTTCTGTCAGCAACTTTCTTTTTTTTGTGCTTTTGTAGGTACATGCGAGTTGTCTTGGGTCAGCTAGCGTGTACACTCGTGCAATAATGGAGCAGGGTGCATGGGCCTTTATAAAAGGGGTTTTTAAGAAGAGTTATTTAGTAGTGTTTTGGCAAAGAAGGAATATGAGATGGCCGGAGGCCAGGTAAGCATGTCTGGTGAAAATTAGGGTTAGGGTGAACAACATATATCTTGTTGTTCTCTGTGGTTGATGTTATGTTCTTTACTTTTTGTTATACTATTGTTTCATTGTTGTGCTAGATCTGAGATATAACTTGTGAAGTAATCTTAAGCATGGTAAAGAATATCTATATTCTTGTGTGTTTTTTCCCTAGATCCACTATGCATTTCCTATGGTTGTAGACACATGTTTCCTGCAGCCCCTATTGCTACATCAGGTGAGACTGCATCTGCTCTGTAGGTGTTGATGAAAGGGCCAGTAGTTAGGGCTTGTTGGTTCATTGTAAGATTTGAACCCTGGGTCTTCCCCTATACCAGCAAATGGTTATGTTGTCGGGATTAGGATGTTCTTCAGGGAATGTCAAGGTGTTTTTCATTGAATATAGAAATTCATAAGTGGATAGAAGAACAAGAGAAGGACTTCGCTGAAGCCCGAAACATGAATCCTAGACTTAGTACAGAGGATTGGTTGGGAAGGTATATATTTAATGATATACACAATATTTTCTTTGGATGAATTCATAAAGATTTATATGAGTGGTTAGCTAGATTAGCTGATACCCAGTTCACAATCATATCTAGACCACCTGTGGTTTGGACGTCGATGTTGATCAAGAAGTTCAAGAGAGTTGATAACACTATCTCAAGAGTAGTAGATCACTGGCTTGATATCACTATTGGAGGGTACATTAATGAGTTTTCTATTGATATACTAGAATCATATATCCAAGAAGAGAGGAATTTCTTTAAGGGACCTAGAGGAAAACGTTTACACTTTTTGAAGTTGAATATCAAGATGCTATTTAATGAGAAGAACATATTGAAGATACAGTAATTGGTCGGATTGAAAATCTAATGTTCAAAAACTCAGACAGTGACAGCAACACAGAGGTTGGACATACGTGCAGTGGGAGATGTTTCAGAGAGGTCCCTCTGGTGAACCTGTTTGAGAAGAATCATGAACCACTGGCACAAGATGAAGGATTATACAGTGGTGAAGAAGAAGAGCTATTGAATGAGGAAAACTCAAGATCCGATGGGGTAGAGGACGGGAAGACTGGATAACATCACCGAGAAGAATGAGAGACTTCATGAACTGCACCGACCGTCGAAGTAAGTACTATTAATCCTCTTTTTGTTCTAGCAGCATTAAGTAACTAGAGTAGTTAGAGTTATCAGAGCACTGTTATTAGCAGTCCACTACATAATCAGTCAAGAAACCTAGGAATATCTATGGCAGATGAAATGAGGTTACATATCTTTATACGAGATGGATCTGAAGATCCTGATCAGCATTGGTTCTTATGTGAAGTTGTGTGGAGTATTAATCAAGTCAATGAAGAAGTTGTTAAGAGAGATTAGTTTAGTACTACCTTGGGAGACTGCGCACTGAGTCGGCACATGATATTTGTTAAAGGAATTGTATAGCCTAAATCGTTGAATGATATCAAGAATGCGTTGAGTGTATAATTAGAGAAACCAAATTCGGAGTCACAGTGCATTACATAGCTAAAAGAAATCAAAAAGAGATTAGCTGAACCTGTGTGGGAATTTGATCAGAGGTTTAAGACCTTGACATGTCAATTGAGTTTTCAGATCACCGACGAGTAGAATAAGGAATGGTTCATTGTTGCCCTCTTACCACACATTATATTTCCTCTGATTCAACAGAAGGTTACTTTGTAGGTTGAATCATTAGATATCTCCATGAAACTAGAATCAACCGCTATGGGAGAATCCAACTCAAGTATTAGTCAAATTTTGAGTCAGTTAACTAGCTTATCTCTACAGGTCGAAGGTATGAAGAAAGAAAAGGGAAAAGATAAAAGAGAAGACATATGGTTTATTAGATGAAAATCCATGACAACGAGCACTGTCCCCTATTTAATTAATACTCAACCTCTGGAGCTCCAATCCCTTTGAAGCAGGTCACCCTACCCCGGTGCGAGGTATGTCGAACTAGACATCGCACTGGTGAATGTTATTACATGCAAAACTATGTCCAGACACCCACGAAACTTTACTACACATTCTTTAAATCTGTGGGGCATGATGAGAAGGACTATAGGGCTTATGACCTCTTGCATGAAAGTTCAAGAGATACATATAGGATTCAAGGAGAATTACAAAAAGAGGGAAATACTACACATTTTAATTCCCCAAGAAGAGGAAACTTCAACCCTCGTGGTGGATTTAGAAGAAGAGGATGAGGAGGAGGCATGGGTCGAGGTTGAGGTCATATCATTTGTTATAACTACGCCTAGCTAGGTCATTTGGCAAGGGTCTGTCATAACCCTTGTACCACTTGCAGCTATTGCAACTCATTTGAACATATTATTTAGGATTGTCCAACATTGTTAGCGAAACTTCAGGAGAGATGAGGAGGAAACCAACAGGTCCAATTGATATCAGTCAAACCTCGTGGAGAGGATCCCAGAGTGGCCCTTATCACGAGAGGATGCACTATTACAAGAGAATATAGGGTGACTCTAGAAAATATTACAGAGGAATCTAGGGTTAGAAGAGCTGCAGAGAAAACACATTTTTTTGATCCAAGGAAGGAGAAGAAGACATTTTAAGAGGCATGAAGAGAATTTGGAGAAGAAGATGCTTCTTCATTGAAGTCACAATGAGAAGTAAGAGAATGTGGGATGCCTCTGGCATTCGATCAATTTGCATCACCTGGAGAAGGAAAAGAGGTAAGCAAGCTTGTAGGGTTCTTGTATACATTTAATGATTTAATTAAGGAGGAAAGAGCTATACAATAACTACAACAGTTGATCAGATAGTATGAGATAGGGAGAATAAACCCTATTTTGAGTAGGGTTGTGAACCAAGTATCTAGGAAGAGGAGAACAAACAAGGAAATACACCTCAATGTCTAGATTGGAGACTACGACATAGATTATGTGGTCCTCGACTTGGGATCATAAGTCAATGTTATGAAGAAGAAGACTTGGGAACTAATGGGAAAACCTAAGTTGATTTACTCCCCTATCAAGCTCAGGATGGATAATCAGTAGGCATTAATCCCCTTTGGAAGATTGGAGCATGTCCCTATGGACATCGATGAGTTAAGGAAGCTTGCGTACTTCGAGGTGATTGAGATAGTTGATGATAATTTTCCTTATCCTGTGCTATTAGGAATTGATTGGGCTTTCAACAATTCGACTATAGTTGACTTAAAGAAAATAATAATGACATTTTAAGGTGATGTCATTAGGGTCATTTCACCCCTTGATCTTGATGAAGGTCACAGATACACATAACCCATCAGAGAAGAAGATTGTTCCTATGAACTAGATAATATATACAAATTGTCCGCCATACAACAGGATTACATTAATCCTACAAAAGATGGGAATTTGAGTTGGTGAAGTGAAAGCACATGCTCATCAGAATCAAAAGAAGCACTGGAGAATTGGGAGAACAAAATGTATGAATTTTCTTCTCAAAGTTGTGACATATTGACCAAGGAAGTTCGTTGGATTGACACAAAAGTAAGTAATCTTCCCACATTTGATGGTTTATATCATTTAGAAACATTCTTAGTGGAATTTGAAGAAATTGTACCAGTACAATAGATGTTGTTGGCACTGGATGAAGCGTTGAAAGAAACATCAACAAGATGGTTGGGAACACACAAGAAGAACTTCGCGGAGTGGGTCCAATGTCACACTTTGATGACAATGTGCTTTTCATAAAAAGTCAACGGGTTTGAAGTTTGATACACAGGTCAGAGTTGTCCGAAGGAACATGTGCGGAGTTGTGACGAGGCCTAGAACAACACTCCTAAAGAACAGTGGGTGCATTAGTTCATTAACACTTTGGATACTACGCCCATCAACTGGTATCTTCCAGCAAAACTGCGCCTCACCACTTCAGATTGGTACGGTTTGACTCGAAACTTTATAGCTACATTTTTATTTGAAAGTTAGGATCCACAGTAGATCAAGATTGACAAGTTGTAAGACAAAAAGCCTTTGAGGAGGCACATAACCTCGCTTTGGAGAAAGAATAAGATGAGTGGACTTCCCCTCTTCAAAAATTACAAGGTTGTTACAATATCAATGCTGATGAAGATGATGATCCTATGAATGTGAACATCGCAGAAACCGAAGGACAGAGAGACATAGAAGGATTGGGGATTGAACTACCTTTCATTGGGTAGCCAATAAAAATCAATAAAGTTGATATTGGCACAGAGCAAGCACCTAAGTTGACCAATGCTAGAGATTATTTGGATAACTCTACTATTGATAAGATTACAGAATTACTTCATGAGTATCAGGACTTGTTTCCAACCAAGTCCACAGACATGAAGGGAATTAAAGGGACCATGGGAGAAATGAGGATCCCTTTGAAACCAGATGCAAGTCCAGCCAAGAAGAGACCCTGCAGACTGAATCCCAAGTATACACATAAATTTAGGTTCAAACTAGATAGAATGTTGGAAGCCGAAATCATAGAACCTGTTGAAGAATCAGAATGGATTAGCGCTATGGTGGTCCAAGATATGAAGCAGGAGAGATAAAAATCTATGTCGATTTAAGGAAACTCAACGATGCATGCTTACATGATCCACTCCCTACACCCTTTACCGACAAAGTGTTAGATAATTTAGGAGGACAGGAAGTTTACTCCTTCACAGATCGATTTTTAGGTTATCACCAGATCAAGATTGCTAAGGAAGATCACCATAAGACCACATTTTCCATAGAACGGGGTTCTTTCCAATACAATGTGATGCCTTTTGGATTGAAAAATGCACCGACCATGTTCTCCAAGGTGGTGGTCGAAGCATTCAAGGAGTTTTTACATAAATGTTTGGAACCATATTTTGATGATTTGACTATCTTTATCTTATTGAAAAATCATATCGAATGTTTGAGACTAATGTTGGATAAGTGTAGGCAATGCCAGATTTCCCTAAACATGAAGAAGTGCATCTTCCTGTCACCTTTTGGAGTATTGTTGGGACACATTGTATGTAAGCAAGGATTGTTGGTAGATCCTTCTAAGAGTGCCATCATTGTTGATCTACCTCCCCCTACTTCAGGTAGACAACTACGCACTGCACTAGGAGATACTGGATACTACAAATTTTTTATCAAAGGCAATGCATAGATAACAAAACCCATGTAAAATCTTTTAAATAAATATCGTCAGTTTCAATGGTCAGAGGAATGTCAGCGGAGCTTCGACACACTAAAACAAAAAATAGTTATTGCACCTATTCTAGTTTTCTTAGATTTGAGTAAGGAATTTCATGTCCACGTCGATGCTTCATCTATTGCATTAGGAGCAGTGTTAGCACAACCAGGAGCCATAGATATTGACCAACCTCCATCCTTTTCTAGCAGGAAGCTATCTATAGCTGAGATAAAATACACTAACACTGAAAGAGAAGGTTTAGCTATGGTGTATGCACTGCAGAAGTTTCGACACTACTTGTTGGGAGGGAATTTTAATATGTTCATCAATCACTCTATGATGAAATACTTAGTCAACAAGCCAGTGTTGGGGGGAAGAATATGCATATGGCTACTTTTATTCCAGGAATATGACTTTGAGATTGTGGTCAAGCCAGGAAGAATGAACAAGGGACCTGACCACTTGTCTAGGTTAGAACATGGAGAGGAACCTACCAGTTTGGAGGATATAGTACCAGATGCACAGTTGTCGGCCTTCAGAAAGGTTGATGATTACTTCACCAAGATACTCTAGTACCTATCTATAGGAATGGCACCCTGCGAGTACACAATCATCTAGAAGAAACAACTGGTAGTTCGTGCTACATATTTTTCACTTATAGTTGGACAGCTATATAAGATGGGACCAGATGAGATTTTTAGGAGATGTGTTATGGAGGCAGAAAGACCATTGATTCTAGTAGAATCCCATGAAGGCATTATAGGAGGACATTATGCAAGGAAAGAAACAACACAAAAGATTCTTAGAGCTGGCCTTTGGTGGCCTAATTTACACAAAGATGATAAAGAATACTACAGAGCCTATGATGTATACCAAAGAGTTGGGAAACTATCTAGAAGAGATGAGATTACTTTAGCGCCTCATCTAACTTTAAAAGAATTTGAGAAATGGGAAATTGACTTCATGGGACCTATCAACCCACAAGGAAAGTGCACAGGAGCTCGATACATCATCATTGCGACAAAGTGTTTGACCAAATGGGCAGAAGCAAGAGCAATTAATGACTGTAGTGCAACTACAACTATATCATTCATATTTGATGATATCATAAACATATTTGGATGCCTAAATATCCTTATGAGAAATCAAGGTACTCATTTTATTAATAAGACTATTAAGGCCTTAAATCGGGAATTTTAAGTCCACCATCAGAAGAGCATGCCATACCACCCACAAGCGAACGGTACAATCAAAGATTTCAATAAGATCTTGGAGATAGTGCTGACGAAGAATTGTAGTGTAGACAAAGATGATTGGGATTTGAGAGTACCCGCAGTACTATGGGCATATCGAACTACTTACAAAAAGATGACAATGCAGACTCCTTTTAAGTTAGTTTATGGCCTGGAAGCAGTGGTACCTATGGAATATTTAGTTCCTATCTTAATAATTGTAGCATTCACAGATATGGATGACACTGGTGGTATTCAAGAAAGGCTCGTGTAGTTGGTAGAACTAGAGGAGGACAGGTTTATTGCAGGATTTCATCAGTAGGTACAGAAGGAAGGAGAGAATGCCTACCATGACAGGTATATCAAGAGGAAAGGATTCAAACAAGGAGATTCAGTGTTGGTATACAACAAGAAGTTCATGAAGCATATAGGGAACTTCAGGACACATTGTCTTGGGCCATATGAGGTCGCCTATGTTACAGAAGGAAAAGTTGTGCAGTTGAAGAATCTGAATGGAGAATGGAAGGAAGGTTTAGTAAACAGGAGGAGGTTGAAATTGTATTATGACAACCCACTGCCTCACAACTCTCAAGAAAAGAAATAAATAAGGGTCTAGGTACTAGGTGCAGTTGAAACTGGGTACCAGACACAGAAAGGACAATCTGCACAAGGAAGGGAGGGACTGAGAAGAAAGAACAGGCTACTCCATGTAGCCTGAAGTCAAAGTGAAAAAGAAGGTTCAGTCTTGCAGTGACTCGGGACGAGTCACAGGTGAGTGGTGGGGTCCTGTTGGCCCTTGGTTATGGAAGGAAGTGAAGATTAAGGAAGAAGAGTGAAGTGCAAACTGTGCAGAAGGAACATTACCTTAGAATGGGTTGAAGTGGTCTAAGAAGTAGAAAAGATAGAGTGAAGTAAAGTAAATCTATCCATTGGAAGAGAAGATCAAGGAATATAGATCAACAAAGAATATGGATCGTGCAAAACTAAGAAAGAGGAAAAATCCATCAACGAGTGCTTTGGATCACATCGCAGAAAAGAAGGAAAGATAGACTCGCGAAGCTCTGAAAACGTGGGTCAAGTTGACCTATGGTTTTAGAAACCTAGGGTTTTTGTATCTAGGTTTTTGACACCTAGCCGTTGGTCATGTAATGTATTAATAAAGGTCAAGAAGACCTATGAGGGTTCATTCAAAGTGGATTGTGTTGTTGATGTTGAGTGATTATTTTTGTTTCTTGAGGAGAGTGTTGTATTGTGAGAATATTCTTGTATTGTAAGATCTTCAGCAGGGTGTGAAGATTGACCTTGCAGTTGGGTGCACAGGGAGGGGAGGAAAGAAGAGAAAGAGATAGAGATCTGCAATCTAAGTGCACAGATAGAACTGTATGTTTTCATATAATATATCAAGAAACACAGTTCTGTGGATGTAGCCCTAGGGAGAGGGTGAACCACATATATCTTGTTGTTCTTTGTGGTTGATGTTGTGTTCTTTACATTCCTTTATACTATTGTTGCATTGTTGTGATAGATCTAAGATATAACTTGTGAAGTAAGGCTAAGCATGGTAAAGAATATATAGATTGTTGTGTGTTTTTTCCCCAGATCCACTCTGCATTTCCTCTGTTTGTAGAAACGTGTATCCTGCAACCCCCTATTTCTACTTTGGGTGAGACTACATCTTCTTTGCAGGTGTTGTCGAAAGAGCCAATAGTTAGGGATTGTTGGTGCGTTGTAAGAGTTAAACCCTGGGTCAGCCCCTGTACCAACAGAAACGAAAAACAAAATAGACAAGATCTATTTCTGCACAACTGTGTCTCCTACATTCGAGTTTCCAAATCACTACACATTTCTTCCTAATTAATAATTTCGGTGTTTCATCACTGCAGTATTCTTCAGACAAGAGTATAAATTTACAAGTGTAAAAGAAAAAAAAAGTCTGGATTTTGTGGCACCATTATTTGAGACCTATTCCATTGGATTATCTCTTCTCCCTTATCACATTCATACCTATCATTTTTCAGAAAAAAATTTGACCCCACCTGCCCCTCTTTGGTTCTCTCGTCATCATGGTCCATAACCATAGCCAAGACATGGAAGCTCGCTTCAATACCTTGCAATCTAATTTCACAGAGACCCAACAAGAAGTGAGACAACTCAGTGCCAATATTTCCACCATCAATAAAAACATGCATTCCTCCATCGTTGCCTCAATCGAGAAACTCTAAGAAGACCTAAAACAAGACATTACTACCCATCTTGAATCTGTCACTTTGATGATCTGCACAAAGTTGCATATGTTAGGATATTTTAGGAGTTAGTTAAGATCTACTTGGTCTAATATGTCGTTAGGTAAAAGTGTGTTTCTTTAGTATGCATTAGTATGCATTTGTAGTTAGGCAATCCGACGGTCACGATATGTTCCCGACATAGAGTGATCTGACGGTTCATACTCTCCTCGATCTTAACAGCCATTCATCCGTGGCTTAACACTCGATTGGTCCATGATCTCTATTTAAAGAGCATGGAGGGTCATTTGCCGATGATCGATTGTGAGAAACACTCTTGTAAAATCTCTCTGTAATCTTTTTTCTTTGCATTAATAAACTGCTCCAAGTGGTCGCGTTGGTTGGGGCCGTGGATGTTTCCCCGTAGGGGTTTTACCATGTGAAAACATCGGTGTATTGATCTTTGATCTGGTTATGTGAGTGGTTACTGAAGGTGTTCTTCCTCTGTTGGAATACCTATGTTGTCGAACATGGTATCAAAGCCTGTTTGAAGACCCGCTCCTGTTGTAGATCGAGATCGTGAAGCCGAGTTACCTCATCTCCATTTTCTGGCATTTCTGTACATTTCTGGGCTGAAAGGACTATTCCATTGCGTCCGGAGCACGCTTTTCATTTAGGAACACTTTTCGTTTCACTCGAAAAGGTTTTTGTTTGCCCAATATACGACCATTACAGTCAGAATCCGGAGGTATAAAGTTTGAATACGCATTTTTAAAAATTTTGCAAAGTTTTGATTTTATTTCGGTTTGTATTTTTTTTCCGGGCTGCTACTCTTTTAGATATGCATATTCTCTTTTCCATGCGCCTTGTGCGATCTCCGAAAATAAGAAACAGATAGGAAAAGGTGCATCTTCCAGGTAAGCTAACCAAGATCTAACCCTTGTTGTCATCGAGAAGCGAAATTTGTTTCTTGTGTGAAAAGAGTTTTTTTGGAGTATTCTCTCCAAGGCCGTCTTCAACAACAACAACAACAACAACAACAACAACAACAATCCTCCTTCTGAACATTACAATATGTTTTGCTAGACCAGTTGGTTAAAACTTGCCTTATTAAGTAAGAGGTCTTGAGTTCAAGTCTCTATTTTGTTACTTTTTTTGAA
>ML802221.1:6297-24021 GCA_009831015.1 Picea engelmannii | reverse complement strand
TACAGAAGATCAAGTTGCAGACATTTTCACAAAGTCTCTTACAAAAGCGAAGTTTTCCAAACTTTGATCTATGTTAGGAGTTTAGGAAGTTGTCATTAAGGGGGGATAGGCTCTAATGCCTCCTTCCTTCTCCTATTGTGTCATTATTGTAAATCCTTCAATCCTATCCCAAGTTGTTCTAAAGGGGGGATGTTAGGATATTTTAGGAGTTAGTTAAGATCTACTTGGTCTAATATGTCGTTAGGTAAAAGTGTGTTTCTTTAGTATGCATTAGTATGCATTTGTAGTTAGGCAATCCGACGGTCACGATATGTTCCTGACATAGAGTGATATGACGGTTCATACTCTCCTCGATCTTAATGGCCATTGATTTGTGTCTTAGCACCCGATTGGTCCATGATCTCTATTTAAAGAGCATGGAGGGTCATTTGCCGATGATCGATTGTGAGAAACTCTCTTGTAAAATCTCTCTGTAATCTTTTTTCTTTGCATTAATAAACTGCTCCAAGTGGCCGCGTTGGCTGGGGCCGTGGATGTTTCCCCATAGGGGTTTTACCACGTGAAAATATCAGTGTGTTGATCTTTGATCTGGTTATGTGAGTGGTTACTAAAGGTGTTCGTCCTCTGTTGGAATACATGTGTTGTCGAACAACATATCCCTACAAATCCCCCTTTATCTGACCCACCTTTGCATACCGAAGATGAAACTTCCTCTCATTCCCATAATTTTCAGTCCCATTACTTTGTGCATGACCTACGCCTTCCGCGTGTGGATGTGACCAAATTTGATGGCTCATATCCCACTAGTTGGGTCACTCAAATGGAACATTATTTCTCTTTGTACAACATTACAAATGATTTGGCCAAAATCTAGTATGGTGTTCTCCATCTAGATCAAGAGCGTTGATAATGGTGGAAATGAAGAAAAATTGTTCGTCAAGGGTATGTTTCTTGGGCACACTTTGTGGAAGATATTTATGAATGCTTTGACACTGACACCAACCATTTAGTCTGTTTGAAAAAGTTGAAACAATCTGGAACAGTGGAAGACTTTATAACTTCTTTTGAGCGATTGGCTTTTCATACAAAGGGCATGTCTAATGCTTTTTTCTGAGAATGTTTTATCAGTGGCCTCAAGGATGAGATTCATGCCCATGTCCTCCTGGCTCGGACTCAGATTTAGGTGGAGGGTACTAAAAGATCTAAGGAAACACAAAATGTTGTCTCTTCTCAAAACCATAAACCTTCTTTTATTCCTCACACTAAACCAGTAAATCCCACTCGTCCTTCTACTCCACTAAAGATCCAAAAATTGACTAGGGTCGAAATGGATGAATGCCAACTCAAAGGCCTTTGTTATAATTGTGATGACAAATATTTTCTGGGACACAAGTGTAAGGAACAAATACTTCTTATGGCCATCTCGAAGGATGTTTTGGAAGAGGATGTTGAATCTCCCCTTGTGTCTATGTGACCTGAAACCACTGACATAACCCCTCCCTCAGACCCTCCTGAAGTAGAAATGGTCATTTCCCTAAATTCTCTCACTCGGTTCTATGTTCCATAAACCCTCAAGATAATTGGCTAAATCAAGCATAGGAATGTCATCATTCTTGTTGATAGTGCAAGCACCCATAATTCTATTCATCGCCTAATTTCCCAAGAAACTAATTTCTATATCTGTGCATTCAATAATTTCCAAATCATAATTGCCAATGGCAGGTCCATGAAATGTGGAGGGTGTTGTGAAAATGTGCGTCTCCAAATTGGCGACTACCACCTGAAATATCATATGTTTGCTATCGACATGGGCGGTTGTGACATTATGTTAGGTGCAGACTGTCTTAGGAATTTGGGTCCCATTATCATGGATTTTAAGGAATTAACCATGAAATTCGAACAAGAGAGAAAACAATATAAGTTCCAAGGAATCACCGTCGGTTCCACTGAGATCATTAGTTCCCATCTCATAGAAAAGATGTTAAAAAATAGTCATTCTAGAGTTATTTCCCAAGTACAGGCCATACGAGCAACTGAGACACCATTTGTGTCGTGGGATCTCCAATCCATCCTCTTTAAATATCAAGTGGTTTTTTCCACTCCCCAGGGAATCCCTCCTTCCCATAGTCTTCATTATCATTCCATTCCCCTTCCCCCAGGAAGAATTCCTCCCAATCTCCATCCCTATCGTCACCCCTTTTCCCAAAAAAATGAATTAAGAAAATGGTTCAAGAACTGCTTAACGCAAGTGTTATCTGCCATAGTACAAGCCCCTACTCTTCTCCCGTCATCATCTTCCTTAAGAAACAAGGTTCTTGGCGCATGTCTCCTGAATTCCACACCCTCAACAAACTCACCATTAAAGACAAATTTATCATTCCTATCATTAATGACCTCTTGGATGAATTGAGTGGCACCCAGTTCTTTACTAAACTTGATCTTCGTTCTAGCTACCACAAGATCGGTATGAAAGAAGAAGACATTCCTAATAACTCCTTTAGAACTTATGAGGGCCACTATGATTTTTTGGTCATTCCCTTTGGCTTCTGTAATTCTCCCTTCGCTTTCCAAAGCCTCATGAATCATGTCTTTCGTCCTTTTCTCTGTCATTTTGTCTTAGTTTTCTTTGATAATATCCTCATCTATAGAAAAACTTGTATAGACCATCTTTCTCATGTGGATAAAGTTCTCCATCTACTCTCTCAACAACCACTTTTCCTGAAACAATCTAAATGTGATTTTGGCTCCTTAGAATTTGAGTACTTGGGTCACCTTGTTGGCAAGGCTAGTGTCATGGTGGATCCTAAAAAGATTGAAGCTATGAAACATTGGCCTCACCTAAATAATATCAAAAGCTTGCATGGATTTCTAGGCTTAACATGTTATTATTTCAAGTTTGTTAAGAATTATGGAAACATTGTGACACCTCTCACTCCACTCCTTAAAAAGAATTCTTTCACTTGGACTCCAACAACTTTTTAGGATTTTCAAACATTGAAGATGGCCATGTGCACCACTTCAATCTTGTCCCTTCTTGATTTCACAAATACCTTTGTCCTGGAATGTGATGCTTTAGGGAAAGGAATTGACGTTGTCCATATGTAAGAGGGTTGGCCTTTGGCCTTTACCAGCAAACAATTGTCTAAATGAAATTTGGGCAAATAAACTTATGAAAATGAAATGTTGGCTATTCTACATGGTGTTGGTCTTTGACACCCTTATCTATTGAGGCAATGCTTCCAAATTAAGACAGATCATCAAATCCTCAAGTATTTTTTGGAACAATGCATTTCCTCCCCAGAGCAACAAAAATGGGTGACTAAGCTCTTTGGATATGATTATGAGATCATTTACAATAAAGGAAAAGACAATGTGGTTGCAAATGCACTTTCCAGAAAATATTAAGATGAAGGGTCCCTTTTTTCTCTCTCCCTCATTGTACCAGATTGGTTCTAAGTAGTTCACCAGGAATGGCTATACGATCCCAAAAGTTCACATCTCATACAAAAATTGTAGTCAAATTCTCCAGTTTCCTGAGGGTACTCTTGGCTCCATGATGAGCTTCGATACAAAGGCCATATTTATTTAAGTAAACAGTCAAAACTTAAATCCATGGTACTTTCTGAGCTTCATGCTACACCCACAACTGGGCACTCCGGGTTTACCAAAACTAATGACAGGGTCAAACGTTTTTTTTTTCTGGGATGGTATGAAACATCACGTTCATAATTTTGTGGCTGAATTTCATGTGTGTGAACGCAATAAGGGAAAAGTATTCCAATCTCCTAGCACACTACAACCTCTTCTAATTCCACCTATTATTTGAAGGGATATCTCTATGGATTTTATTGTAGGTTTACCTAAATCGGGCAATAAATCAATCATCATGGTGGTAGTTGATCGTCTTTCCAAGTATTCTCATTTATATTCTCTTCAACGCCCATTTACAACATCCAGTGTGTCTCAACTTTTCATGGATCAAGTCTTCAAACTTCATGGCATGCCACATTCTATTGTTTCTGATCGAGACCCAACTTTCACCAGCAATTTTTGGCAAGAACTATTCAAGCTACAAGGCACCCAATTTCATCTCAGCACAGCTTATCATCCCCATACTGATAGTCAAATTGAAGTTGTCAACAAGTGTTTGGAAACGTATTTGAGGTGTTATGCCTCAGAAAAGAAAAATCAATGGGCTCAATGGTTAACACTAGCTGAATGGTGGTCCAACACTTCATACCATACAACTACCCACATGACTCCTTTTGAAGCGGTATATGGACAAAATCCACGTTTAGTTCTCTCATATTTTCCAGGTGTCTCGAAGGTCCAGGAAGTTGACCAAATGATTACAGTTCGAGAGGCTACTCTCCATACCCTCAAAGAGAATTTGGTCATGGCCCAAAATCGCATGAAGAAACAAGCATATCAGTGTCGCTCTGAATGTCAATTTTTAGAAGGGGATCAAGTGTTTCTTCGACTGAAACCTTACAAGAAAAATTAACTCAAGGCTGACCGCTGTTAGAAACTGGCACCCAAATTTTATGGTCCTTATATCGTTATCAATCATGTGGGACAGGTGGCCTATCAATTAGCTTTGCCTAGTCATTCTAAGCTACATCCGATTTTTCATGTTTCTTGCTGAAAGAAGGTGATTGGAACTAAGTGCCAAATCAAATCAACATTCCCGAGTTGGACGAAGAAGGATCCATTTGGCTACATCCACAAGCAGATTTGGACCAGCGTGAGCGTCGCCTACATCATTGAACCATCAAGGAAGTGTTATTCCAGTGGAAATATACAACCCCAGCTGATGCCACTTGGGAACCAACAACCATTCTGCAACAATTTCCACATCTCAAGCCTTGAGCACAAGGTTGTTTTTAAGGGGGAGGACATGTTAGGGTCGTAACTCCTCACGTAAGTAGAATAATATATTTCGGTGTAATAAAATTCAATATTAATAAGGCCTAGCAATAAGGAAGAATAAGTCAAATGAAATAAGACCTAATAGAAGCTTCAACTTCTAGAAGGATCTTCCTCTAGATGGTTCTTTTGATAGATATATTTAGTATAAATAGGAGCTGAGGGTATGATAAATTTTTTCTTGTATATTATTGTAATAGAGATATTCTCTACTGGAGGATTCCCCCTTGAAGAGGAAAGTGAACATTTCTCTCAGTAATCAAAGTGCTCTTTCTAGTGTTATTCTAGTATCATTTTGGTATTATTGTAGTGTTGTTCTGGTTATATTGTTGTTGATTTTCCATTTCTAGAATTTTATTTATGTTCTGCATACTTTTATATATGGAATATTACACATATGTTGATTTAATAGCCTTGGATAAGTTTACTCACAAAATCCTATTCCAAGGATCTAAATCCTAAGCTAGTTTGTGCACCCTAAAAATAAAATTGTTTCTAATCAATTTTAAATTATCAGTGTTTCTTTTGGTGGCCTTGCTTACTCAAAAAGGTGCGGTCGTGAAACTGATGATGTTATGACTCAACAAGTAAAATAAATTAATATGAATCAAATTCAAAGTCCTAAATTCAATTCCAATAAATGATAAGCTTTTCAAAATGCAATTTTCAATTTAATTCTGCAATTCAAAATAAGATGTAATCTTTACATACATATACTAAGATCAATGATCAGAACCCAAAAGATCAAATGCCAATCAATGCAAAATGTTTATTATTTTTGTATTTTCAATATAAATGAATGAAAATGAAAGGACAAAATAGTAGCTTGATATAAAGATTCTATTGTATGTAAACACAGACAAACTAAGTAGGAAATCAAGAAGCAAACACCCAACTCAATATGCAAGGACAATCAATGAAAATGATGATGAGAAAGAAAAACCGCCCGAAAAATCAACTAAATAAAGGATTTCTATCACTTTGTTGGCACTTAACAGTGATAACAAATATCTAAGAAGACTCAACAACCATAAAACATTACCCAAAAAATATCAAACTCAAAAACCAAGCATACAAGAATGATGTACGTGATTGTTCAGGAGAAAATTGTGTATATAGACTTCCTACAGAATGATAGCTCACATATGTATGCGACTGTCAGGAAAAAACCCGTGTATATGTATTGAAACACTGTCAGGTTAAGGATATGGCTAAGAAACTCAGACTCAAAATGAATAGAGGTTGTCAGGCAATCAAACGACAAGAAACTCGATATAAACGAGACTAGTCAAAGGAGAAAAAATATCCAAACTCCGAAAAGAAGATTATATCCCCAGTATGGCCACCAATTTTGTTACGAGAAAAATCACTCTATGGCATGGGGTAAACCACAACAGAAAGGAAATGACTGCATAAATCAAGTATAATATCAAGTATGCTATATAAACAAATATGCTAACAAGACAATATAAAGATTCTACCTCGTCTAGACATTCGATGAAGTCCACCATTGAGCACTCGACTCAAAGCAATATCCCTGTAACTTGTCCTCAACAACCAAGATACACAAGCATATGGTGATAATATATAGAGTTAGCACATACAATAGAATAATCCATCAATATTCGTAACAAATATGCCCATGGAATAACAATTCAAATATTTGAAAGACATTAATTGGATGAGAAAAGAGTATTTCTATTAAAATGTAATCAAGAAAAGTGTATAAATGACAAACTTCTGTGTTGGCACATTCTGAATTGATAAACTAAGTACCTTCTAGTTGGGCCTCCACCACTTCAATCATCCACCAAAGGCAAGCTCATATAACAGAGACAATGAGGTTGTCCATCAAGTAGGGAAGATCTTGGGGGTTGAACAATGTGTTCAGACTTAAAAGGATAAAGGGATGAAGACTCAATATTAAGTGAGTAATTTCTCTAGAATAACTGTGCTATCAAAGTTGAGTTGTTCTCCTCTTTTCCACAACTTGGATATGACCCATTTACAACCTTCCAATGGAACTGAAGGGCCGAGTCATAACGTTTCCAATATATGGAAGGTCAATGATCAAGGATTGCTTGACGTGACATAGAAACCCGACAACATTTTTTAATTTTGGGCACAAAACCTGATGTACATGGGCTGTAATGGTGCAACCTACATATACACATGTTATATAACTGTTAGGGTGTGTATATTTCGAAGAGTTTTATTTTTATCTCTGGGAACTACAAAAAGAGACTTCAAGTTTGCATAGGGAAATGGAAAATACCTTCTGAGAAATTTTTCATAGGGTGAGGAAAATATTTCTATAACATAGACAAAGAGGAACTAAGATCCATGTAGACTTTTGAAGTGTTGGAGTGGGTCTCCCACCATGTCTATGCCACACCGTCCAACTATAATCCACTGATCTATAACTTACTGTCATTGGACATGTCTGAACAAAACTTGAAATAGTCTAACAAACTACAAATCCATGGGTCAACCAACTCACCATACATTTGGACAACAGACTTTGGCAAAGTGAAGCATGCATCAAGTTGAAAATTAGGAGGGACCGAAGGATGAACTTGCATGGTGTTTTTGAAAACTAAGGAGATTTCCGAAGCCAAACTAGTGTTTTTTGTGTTATATTCGTCAAGGGTGGGCTCATGATTTGGAGGCATGGTGAGAGAAGCTAAAAGGAAAAGAATATAATGGGTTGGTTGGGAATAATAGAAAAGAATCAGACCAACAAGTAAGGAATAACAAGAATAGGACTCTGGGTGTGGATGACACCAATAAAACCAAAATGTATAGAAGCTAGGGTGGAGACGTGATCTTAAAAGAATCCCAATAAACGTTAGAGAAAAATATTGAGTGGGTGTTGAGCTTGAAAACCAATTCCTTGAAGGTTAAATATTTAAATATTTAGGTTCTAATACCAAATAGTGTAATATGGTGTAATATTAAAATTGCAACAATCAAGTATAAAAAAAAACGAACTTAGAAAATCCAATTGTTGCCTATTTCCCATTTTCTCTCCCCACCTATTCCTCCATCTCTCTCTCTCCCTTCCTCTCTTTCTCTCTATCTTGTTCGCTACCTCACCCCCAATGCCACACTTTCTCTCCCTCCCTTTTTCCTTCCTTCCCTCTTTTTCTCTCTCTCACACACACTCTCCCTCTCCCCTCTCCCTCCCCTTCCCTCTCTCCCCATTCCCCATTCTCACCCCTTCTCTCTTTACCTCTCTCTTCTTGTCTCTCTCTAACTCGTTGTATCCTCCCATCCATGTCTCTCTCTTTACCACTTTCTCTCTATCTCCCCCTTACTCACAACTTAATCTCCCTATCCCCCCCCTTGCTTTTCGCTTCTCTCCCTTTCTCCTTGTTTCCCTTTCTATCTATCCCTTACTCTCCACCCCTCTCTTTACCTATTTTTCCCTCCATCCCTCATTCTCTCTCTCTACCCCATCCCACTCTCTCTCCATCTCACTTTGCACTTCTCACTCTCTCTTTCCTTGTTTAAATGCACATTTATGGAAGCCCGTAATACAAAATCCAACTTCCATAAATGCACATTTATGGAAGTGCGCATATATGGAATTCACCTTTCATAGATGCGAATATATGGACGATGTATTCCATATATGTGCACTTCCATGAATTCGCATATACACAATTTGTCATTCATAAATGAACATTTATGGAAGTCAACTTTTGTATATGAACATATACGAAATCAAACTTCTAGAAATGTGCATTTACAGAAACATGCATATACGGAATCCACCTTTCGTAAATGCTCATATATGGAAGATGACCACTTCCATAAATGAACATACATAGAAGCACATATATATAGAAGCCACCTTTCATAAATGTGCATTTGCAGAAGGAAACTTCCATATATGCACACTTCCATAAATACACATTTATGGAAGTGGTCAACTTCCATACATGCGCATATACAAAAGTTGTCGTCTATAAATGAACATTTATGGAAGTCTGCTTTGGTATGTATGCTTTTGTATATGTGGATATACAAAATCCAGCTTCCATAAATGTTCATTTACGAAAGTGCGCATATACGGAAGCCATATAACACAAATGGGAATATACAAAATCGAACATCTATAAATGCCCATTTACGGAAGCTGCCTTCCGTCAATGCACATTTACTGATGACAACTTTCGTAAATGCATTCTCCCATAAATGAACATTTATGAAAGTGTGCATATACGGAAACCACCTTCTGTAAATGCACATATATGGAATCCAACTTCTATAAATGTGTATTTACAAAATCCAACTTCCATAAATGCACATTTACTGAAGACGACTTGCGTATATGTGCACATTCATAAGTGCACATATATGGAAGCTATCATCCGCAAATTCACTTTTATGGAACTCGGCTTTTGTATATGCGCATATACAGAATCCAACTTCCATAAATAAACATTTATAGAAGCGTGCATATATGGAATTCGCCTTCCGTAAATAAACATATACGGAAGTAATTTTCCATAAATGCACATTTATGGAAGTCGGCTTCCCTATATGCGTTCTTTCATATATGCACATATATAGAATCCAACTCCCATAAATGCGCATTTACGGAAGTACACATATACGTAATCCACTTTCCATAAATGCACATTTCTGGAAGATGGATTATGTATATGTGCATATATGGAAACACACATATAGGAAAGCCGACATCCATAAATTCACATTCATGGAAGACAAATTCTATCTATGCTTATTTACAAAAGTCAACTTCCGTAAATGTGAATTCAGGGAAGTTGGATTCCGTATATGCGCATATATGGAAGCTGAGTTCCATAAATGTGCATATATGGAGGAAAGCTTTCGCATATGCACATATATAGAAGCACATATATAATTTTTCAAATTCCATAAATGCGCATTTACGGAAGTTGGATTCTTTATATGTGTGCTTCCATATATGCACATATACATAATCCAACTTATATAAATACACATTTACATAAACATGCATATACGGAATCCACCTTCTGTAAATGCACATATAAGAAGGTTGTCATTCGTAAATGTGCATTTATGGGTATTGACTTACCTATATGTCTGTTTCCATATATGCACATATATATAGAATCCAACTTCTATAAATGTTCATTTATGGAAGGTGACTTTTGTATATGCGCGCCTCCATAAATGTGCATTTATGAAAGTTGGATTCTGTATATCCGCATATATGGAACCACACATATAGCAATGTTGAATTCCATAAATGTGCATTTACGAATGACAACTTCCATATATACGCATTTACATAAGGTGGATTTTGTATATGCGTACTTCCATAAATGCGTATTTATGGAAGTTGGATTATGTAGATGAACTTATACGAAAGTACACATATATGGAAGACTACATTCAAAATAATAAATTTTAAACAATTAAGAAAAACAGATTTTGTAGTATATCAAAAATTAATGTTTTCCATTTCACTTTTATTATTTATAAGATTAAAAATAAAATATAATTTATTTTCTATTTTCTATTTATAATTGTGATAATTTTTTCTTTTAAATATATATTTTTTATTATAAATATTGAATTAATAGTAAATAAAATTAAAGAAATGTTGAATACTTTTTTAAACCAAATAATCACTTTATTTTATTTGTTATTTTAAAATTTGTATCTATTTATTAATTTATTTTATTAAAAGATTATAAAATAATTTTAATATTATTAACTTATGATGACAAGCTCTTTGACGATTGGTTTGTCAGTACAACCATTTTTTTCTCCCTTCGACGGAACCTTGAGGACGCAAACCTCTCTCTTTTGGTACTGGGTCGTCTCAAGTTGGGTCATATTAGGTTGTCAAGGCAGTGTTGGAAGCTACCAAACACTATGAGCACTTTGTGCCTAAGGAAGAAAACATTGCCATGTTGGATTTGAAAGTTGAAGTCCGCCTAGAACACAAGTTTAAGGAAGATGTTAAGATTGAGTTTCAAGTGGGTGGGTTGATTCTAGAACTGGGTTGTTCCAGAGCCAAGAATTCTGATATTTTTCAGACACTAGAATTGTATTGTCATGTTAAAAAAATGGTAGCACTTGGTATGCTTCCCAAAGATCATGATTTTCTTCCAATTTAATATTAGGATGGAGATAATAGAGTCTGAGAAGGAATACATGCTAAAGGTCATGACATGGCTGGCTCGCAAGCACAGGGGCATATTCCAACCACCAAATACTGGTCTAGGATTTGGTGCTTCTTCTATTGGTTTAGGCTTTGGAACTTCGTCTATCGTTCCAGGCCTTTGAACATTTTCTATTGTGGTCGAAAACCCATCAAAACCGAAAGCCCAAGTTCCTAAGACTCCCTAGAATTGTAATTCTATGTTGTTTTTGTATTTTCCCCTATTTTATCTAGTTTAAGATCCGTCTATGTCCATTTTAGACTCTTTAAACCTCTACTGAAGTTTAATGATAATCTTGAGACAAAAATAAATTCCATGCTTGGTTTCCCCAATGGGGCAGGCTATTTTGTATTTTTGAACCTTGGAAACTATCGTGGTTTCTCAAGAATATGAACTGGTGCATCCTCCCTTGTATACACTATAAATATTAATATAGTTGGTTTGCTTAAAAAAAAAATAAGTATTATAATTTGTTTATTTATTTTTTATGCAATGTGTTACACTCCCAAGAGTCATGGCCATATCCAACCTTGGCATCTCATGGACATGTGGAATCATGACGGTTCTCAATTGGAATCTTGGCTCAACAAAGGATACTTCACCCAGACTAACCCTCTTCACCTAGAGCATACCCATACAATTTTATTGGTTATAAATGAGTTACATCCTTACCCTATGAAAATCATTTGTATACCTAGGAATTTGTTTACATTCTATAACACTTAGTCAAATTGACATACAAAATAAAACATGTGAAATATAAGAGACATATATAGTATGGGTGACGCTAGTGGTTCCTAATCAGCTTCATTTATTATATTGTGAAACAGAAAAAAAAGCTAAACAAATAGGGTGATACTGTCTTAGTTACATAGATGGGAAGAGTCACACGCCTCTACCTTCTACATCAAAACTATCCAGACCTGTCATTTTTCACACCAAGAATTCCCCTATGGTCCTGATTTCCTCATTGAGAGGTGCATCCCACTAGTGTGCCTAGACTTAGAGATCCATGTCTCTTTCCTTTAATTCTTTATTATCATCCTTTGGTTGTGCATCCTTTCTCTTACAAGGACTTGAAAGTCACTTGTATGAAACACCATGTATTTGGGTTGTGTCACACCCCTTTGTGAATCTCACTCTCAACTGAACCGTCGTGCCTCTTTGTGGACCTAGTCGCACAAATGGGCCTGCTCTCCCATCAAGAGTCACATCTCTTGGACCTTCATGGCCCATCTCTGGGCGCATGCCAGATTCCTTGTGCACTTGCTTATGTCGATCATTTTGAATCTTTGTGGGTGTGTCAATGGATTTATTTTACCTCTTTGGTATGCTCATGTTGCTAAGGGTAGATGGGTCAACTACTTGGGCATGCTCCCAAGTTGCCCCACCCTTGCTCAAAAT
This sequence comes from Picea engelmannii, assembly GCA_009831015.1. Taxonomy (NCBI): domain Eukaryota; kingdom Viridiplantae; phylum Streptophyta; class Pinopsida; order Pinales; family Pinaceae; genus Picea; species Picea engelmannii. Next base: position 11,506 of record ML802221.1, on the reverse strand, counting down.
AAACCCAAGTATCCATCATTCGTTGCATGGGAAGAAGGGTGTATTCTCCCTTGGGCTCGTACATCACCATTGTGCCCCAAGGTGCTCCTTTCCATGCTCATAATATAGGTTCCTTCCAAACCAATTGTTCCCTCCTTGTTCTCTTCATCCTTCTCATCGCCAAATATACCCAAGGAGTGAGCACACTCAGTGTGTTTAATTTAAGGCCTTACATCATCCCCCACTAAACATGTTGTCATCCTGGAGACTTTCGTACCACTTGCGATCTCTAGTGACCTCTGGGAAACTCCTGAATCATGTCCTCGTATTTCCATAAGGACTAATATATCTCATAGTTGTCCTCTTCATTGATTTTATCCTTCCAATGGACTCATCCCCTATCTTGTGCCAAGATGAAATGCACCAAAATATCCTCTACCTCCAACTATGTGTCATTTGTAACCATTTCTAGTGCTCTGGATGGCTCAACTCGACTTGGCTCATCCGAGTTTCTCTGTCATGATTTCAATTGGATAATGTGGAAGACAAGGTAAACATGTTAGATCTATAACTCTAACTCCAATATATATGTGATGTTTCCAATATTCTCAAGAACTTTGAATAGTCCCTCATACCTCCGCACAAGATATGGATCCATCCATTTAGGTGGTGGGGGCTGATCTATTCTTATCTTGAGTAAGACCAACTCTCGTACTTGGAATTTTGCATCATTCATGTTGTAATTTTCCCACTTCTTCATTTTTTTTATTGCATTAGTCAAGTATGTGTGATCTATCTCCAACCAATCCTTACAACTCTTCACAAAACCCATGACTGATGGATTCGTCCCATAATAGGATTGTGTCACAAAATGAGGATTTGTGGGTTGTTTTCCATTTGTCAACTCAAATGGACTATAGATCATCACCTAAGACTTGCACAAGTTGTAGTTGATCTAGGAGACGTCCAAAAGTCCATCCAAATCATCCAATCCACATGTACATAGTGCCATAAGTAGTCGTCCAGAAGTGTGTGGTTTCATTTAGTCTTCCCATTTGTCTACAAATGGTACGATGAAATCTTCAACAACTTCATCCCCATAAGATTGAACAATGTTTTCCAAAACTTACTCGTGAACCTTCCATCCCTATTGACACAATTCTCAGAGGAAGACCCCAATACTTCACTATGTGCTTGAAAAACAATTTTGCAACTTCTTCTGTGCTACAAGGCATATTTCTCCCAATGAAGAAGACATACTTGGAGAACCGATGCTCCATGAAAAAAATCATATTGTATCCCCACACCATCATAAGTTGAGTGATGAGTTCCATCAAGACACTCATCCAAGGTCTCTTCGGAATTGATAATGTGCGAACGTACTCCTCCAGATCTTGCTTCATATAGTGCCAAAAGTATTCTCACTCCAATAACGCGAGTGTTCTCCACTATCCTGGGTGGCTATGCCATGTTGAGTTGTGACATTCCTTCATGAGATCCACCCCTAGGTTGGATGAATTAGGGACATAGGTTTGCTCCCCAAAGTACAACAGTCCATATTTTAGCCAAAACTTCCATAATTTGAACAACCATAAATTCTTTAAAAAAATAACAAATTTAAGATAACACTATTTTCTATTACTCATGTTTTTTGGGCCTAATGGTTAAGAACATGTGTTTCCCCTTAAAAGATCAAGGTATGTATACCTCCATAGACTTTACCAGTCAAATAGCTAAAATGTAATATCTTTTTGATTGTCAATTTAGAAAAATTTAACGAACAATAACCCATTAAAATAAAATATGATACTGTAATTAAAATTTGATTCCTATTCTTGAGCAATTTTAACTTTTGTTGCTGAGACACTCTGTAGCGAAATAAACTAAATTTCACAACAACATCCTAGCGTAACCCGTAGATAATTTTAGTTTGTCTTTGTTTCTTGACCTTATCACATTGACTATAACTTATAGTTTCTACCATAAATATGTTATCATTAATAGAGATATTATCATTACTTGTAAATTTCTAGGGAAAAAAAAGACCATACAGGGAATCAACCATCTATTGCCGTCATTAAAGATGGATTTCTATTGCTTATAATTTTCAGCATAAAAAAAATTATTTCTATTTTATGAGTAGTTATAAATTTCCAGAGAAACGAAGATCATATCTAAAAGTTTCCAAAAGGAATAAGCCATCTCTTTCCGTTATCAAAGGTTGTTCTTAGTCTGTGCAAGTTAGATTTGATCGACTGCTGATCATACAAATTCCGTATCACACGGGGCGCAATGGATTGAATCAGCGCCGAGAAACAACAGACGGACTGTATAGGCAAGCAGGAAGTCTGCAGTTAACAAAAACGGATTTAAAGGGTTCATAAACCCGAAGGTTGGGTTGACCGAAATATGGAGGACCAGAAGAACCGGAAGGGATATGATTGAAATCTACAAATCCAGTGCGGGGAATGCAAAGGCCGTCACCTTTTCTTTATAGCCCAAGAGATTTAAAATATGCAACAGCTCGCAGCTGCCACCATACCTGCAAACCCCTTTCTCTCCAGCTCGAACCCAAACATTGGACACCCTCCGCCGAACACAGTCTCACCTGCGCTGCCACCATACTTGCAAACCCCTTTCTCTCCAGCTCCAACCCCACTCAACTGTAGTCTAGCAATAATGTAGCACGACAATGAAGAACGACAGCAACAGCTTCCTTCACCTGAGGTGGGATTTATCTCTTTCCTTCCCAGTCCATTCAAATCCAAAATCACATGGAGCAGACAAATTCGAATCTAAATTATGGAGCTTTGAAGAAATTCAAAATTCAAATCTAAATCATGGTGCCTTAAGGAAATTTTGAATTGTATGGGTTATCCATCCATCGGGATGAGCTCATGGGTTAAGACAGGAAGGTGGGCATGCTAAATCGGCATGTACACATGCATAGCATCTCTGGTGTGTCCTGGTCTGCCGTAGTGGGATGGGTTATATGCATGGCTAGAAATATCCATAGTTATATTAGAAATATCCATAGTTATATTCATTCAGAGTTTTAATAATTCTGTAACAGGGTGGATATTGCTCGTCAAATATTGTTTGTAGTGATTCAAATTTAGATAAAATGCATTATTATTTTGATCTCCAATTATTTATTTAAAAATTAGTAAAGTACCTCATAAAATGTTAGATGACATTTAGGGGTGAGAAATGTCTCCATATATAATGTGTACCTTGAAAATTGTCAAAAACACCCCAAATAAACCCTCCAATAATAATATATGCATCAAAATATTTAGAATATATGCATCAAAATATTCAGAAAATCCTCTAAAATGAGATAGAAATATAATAAATTGAAAAAAAAGTTCTTAGGAATAGACATCAGGTGAATAACATTCTCGTCAATCATCATTCCAAAGGATTCACACCCTCATCCTCATCACTATATTTGCTAAGAAAATAACCTTGTTAAAAATACAAAAGTGAACCCTTGAATTTTTAGAAAGTAACAAGGTAGATAATTCCTTGCAAATAAAAAATTAATGTTTTTCTTTAAATTTAATTTTTATGCTCCCAATATCATTTTTTCTTGTTGGTATGAATGCCATTTGCATGTGAGTTTCAACTCATTATATAATGGAAACTAGTATTTGGATTTATGAGCATGCAATTTCATTTTATTTTATACATCATAATTATGCGAGGGGTTTCCTTCCTCCCCTGTCACATTCCCTAACATGTGATTTTTTTAGATGACTTCTAGATTAGAAGGGGTTTGTTCTATGGAATGTAATGAAAAAGTTCATGCTGGGGTTCAAATTTGTAAATTTTTACCCTGGACATAAATGGAAGGAATGTTAGGATCTATAATGGAAAAATATGCATGCATGAGGTGAAATAACATAGTTTTGTTTATTAATTTGGTTTTTATGGACTTCCTTTTCGAGTGTCTCTAAATGTCATTTTGACTGGAGTTTGCAACTACAAATATAAGGGAAATACAAATTGGATTGACGAGTCATTGGCCATTTTGAATTTTAGGCGTCATAATTATTATCGAGCACACTTCATTAGCTAGTCACATTCCTAGGCATGTGTATTTTCATAAAACTTCTGGATCTAGTGTTTGATTCAATAAAATGAAATGCAAAGCTTCACATTGGGCGGTCAAATTTGCAAATTATTTCCCTAGACATTGATTGAGGGTGTGTTGGCCTATTAAATGGAAAAGTACATGCACATGATGCAATGTAGTTTAGTTTTGTTAATATGTTTGGTTTTTATTCCCTCGAGAGAGGTTCCCTTGAATTGCATTTGGATGTAAATTGCAACTCAATAAAAAAATTTAAATTATGTGTCAAATTGATGAGTTGTTAATTTCATTGGATTCTAAACATCATAATTACATAAGGGGAACCCTTCCTCTACTAGTAACATACCATAGCATGAAACACATATTTCATTAAATTTGGAAATATTCTATTACATGGACTTCATTAACATTGAGTTTTTTATAAATCCTTAATATATTCCATGGAGGAAGTCAATCTATTGATATGCCTAATGTGGACTTAAGAAATTGATTTTCCTCTGAGAACCAATGCCAGGAGTAGGCAGTGAAAGCAAGGGTCTTTGAAGAGTAGTACGTAGATATTGATCTCTCCTCATTGTTGTTTCTACAAAACCACTGACCTGATGTAATAGTGTCAACCAACCATAGAAAAATCAATCATGGTTGGGCATTACTTTCACCAAAAGGAGGAGAAAATGATAAGAATTTTAAATGCATAAGAGATAGATGTTGTAACACATTTTTCAAGGTTTTTAGTTGAACTTTKTATATGTCYCCATTTTCTTTGATTATTAATGACTAMTGTTTAATGTAACTACAAATAAATTATCAAAATTMAGATATTGATTTTCAATTTTAATCAWRTATTCAAAGTCATTTTTTACTCATCTCCCATTAGTTTGAATAGCTCACTTAGGACTCATTATTAATTCATTCTAATTATTTTTGTAAGAAATGTGAGTTTTATTTCAAAAATACATATCACATATATACATGTATTGATGCATATAAATAAATAAAATTCAATAAATAGTTTTGTGCCTTGTTGGCTTATATGAAATGATTTCAATCACTAATAATTGATTTAAGAATACAAATTTACAAAAAGTTATGGATAGGGAAATCAAATGCCATACAATGCAAAAGTTCAAAGAC
>ML802220.1:98020-114857 GCA_009831015.1 Picea engelmannii | reverse complement strand
TGCAATCTTTGATTAGTACTTCATATATATTAAAGACTATCTGGTATTCAATATGAGAAGTTTAAAAGTAAATGTTGATGAAGTCAATGTTTACAAAATAGCAATAGCAGTAATGTCACTTCAATAAATACTAGATTGATATAACATTCAATACAACAAATCACTTCTTAACTCAATTAATGCCTTCAACAACCATTCAATTGCTCATAAAGTAAAACGTTGTTGCATTGAGATGAAATAACCAAGAGTGACATCAACAACTTAGGGTTACTAGGTTAGGGTTAGTGCAGTTAGGGTTTTAAATTCAAGTTTTGAGAGTGTTTGGATCAAAGTCTTACTTCAACACTGGAGGTCTTGGGATCAGTGCTTTAGGGTAGAATGGAGTCAATAAGTGAAGGACACACAGGTTGAAGGAGATGAGATTTCAAAGGACTAGAGGGAAAAGTTTCAAGGTGTTGCTAAAGCAGGGCCTCAAAGACAGAACCCTAGGGTAGAGAGGCTCACTCCAGTGTGGCAAAAGCAAGGCCTCGTGCTCTCTCCTCCTTCCTGGCAAATGACTAGCTCAGATGAAGCAAAAAATCAAGACAAGAGGGATTAATGAAGGAGAGTGTTGCTACAAAAAGGCTCTTTCATCAAACCCTAAAGGAAAAATGGCCCTAAGTGTAGATAACCTAGGCCTGGGACATCTTCCTCCTCTTGGATTTTAAAAGGTACGGCTAGCACAGGGGAAAGGGAAACAAGGAGTGTAGCTACGACTAGGCTCTCTTCCTCTCTTTCAATGGCTGAAGGTTTCTCTATCAGGGGACATGAGACAAGGACCTGCTTGTGTGCTTGTCACCTAGGGTTTTGATTCAGCAAATTTATAAGCAATATGAAAGAAATTTAAACTACAACCATTCAATAAGAAGTTTTGCAGAAGAAACACTTACAATTCATGAAGAAATAACCATGCAAACCCTAGTTGTAACACCTTCCTTCAAGAGAAACACCATAAATGCCAAAAATCTCTTCCTTCAACAAGTGATCATCACTTATTTCAGCCAAAAACCCCAATAGGGCGCTAAAAATCAGACCTCCTTATGAGTGACTGAATTTGTGATGATAAAAATGAGAGTCAAAACCCTCAATATATAGTGTATCAATGACCTAATTTTAATTTTTAGGTCATAAAAATGCCGACAAGGCCATAATTTCAAAATCATACTGTTTTTACATTAAATTCTAAGTAAAAGCCCTAATGAAGCAAAAGGTGAGACGTCAATCCCCTCTGAGGGAGACGTTAGCCCTTTCTAGGGCCAGTGAAGCATTAAGAAGCAAAACGTTAGCCCTCCTTGGGCTCTTCCAAACTGCCACACGTGCCAACCACCCTGTCCTTTTTCCATATTCTCATGATGACGTCATAATCCTCCTAGTGATGTCCTGGGTCATCTGGAGCCAACGTTCCATTGCAAGTGGGTCAATCCCCCTAGGTCTAGCTCAGCGAAAGTTCCCCTGATGGAACGTCCTCTTCTTCTCTGATGCAAAGGCCCTGATCCATCTCCATCCTGTCTTTGCCCCCTAATGGGGTCTCAACATCCATCTGGTGGGCTCTTCAGCCCCATGGAGGTCCAAACTGGTCATCTCCCCATGTGTACCGGTCCAAATGGTACCTGTCCGTCGAGCATGGTCCTATACATCAAAAGCTATGCCCTCCATGGGCTTATCAATCACAGGGATCATAGCAATGTCAATCACATCTCATCATCAATATTATTAAACATATGCATAAAACCCCTAATACATCAGTCAATATCTCTAAGACATTACAAAAACCTACAATACAAGATTGGAGAAAAGGCCAAGGCGTCCTATTGGGCTAGTGTCCACAAGAAAAGGAAAGTTTCCAGGAAGATCTCATCCAAGTCATGTAAGTGAGGTGATGTGGTTAGGGGATGTCCAAACACGAGGTGCAGTGAGGGCCAAGGATGCATAAGTTTTACCTGTGGGTGCCTTTGTAGAAGGCGAGCTGTACCTGTCACGGATGTATTTTTTCCAAGCCCATTCTTGCCTTTATTTTTTTTACTCTTCTTTTATTTGCTTTTTTTGTTCAAGAACTAACCAGGGGACACTGCCTTGGCATGGTGACCAGAGATGACAGTGTTACCCACAAGTACTTTTACAAAGATGAGAAGGCTGGCTCGTGATGAGACCCCCTTTCCCTTAGCCATGCAACCAAAGGTCACTGCCCTAGCGTGGTAACTAGATGGTGGCAATGTCATACTGTTAGGTACCCATGGACCTAATAGGCTGGCTCATGATGAGACCCCCTGTCCTCTGAGTAGGTCTTGTTTTGTTATTTTTTGGGTCCCTCTTGTTTCTTGCTAAGAGGATTTTTACTTCCTTCTCGGGGATCCCTGGGCGAAGCATCTTGAGGTTTTATTTCTAGGCTTTTGTCTGTTACCAGCTGCTTTTACCTTCTGGGCCTTTAGCCCCTTCTTCCCACAAGATAAGGTGCCATCCTGTAAATAGGTCAACCCAATGCCCGGACAAGGGGAGTGGGATAAATGAGTGGGAGATAAGATGAAACAATGGTATTATGATGGGAGCAGACGATGGCTTTTCAGAAATTTCCTTAGTGGAAAACCAAAACCTATGGGCACAGGCTTGCTAGGGCACCCTGTCAATTCCCCCAAGCATGGTCAAGTGGGAAAATGTAAAATCCAAGCAGTTGTTAGAGATAAAAGGAATCAGATGCATATATTTAAAGGTTTTAATGATCAAAAGTGACACATACCATGATACCTGGACCAATTACCTCATAGAGCAAGAACCTCTTTTGATACAGGACCAAGCCAATGGTGATGGATGTCGCTGTTGCTGACAAGACAAAGCTGATGGAAGAAGAAAAGGATGGGCCCTCTAGGGCCATGCTCAGGTCAATCCTGCTCTCGGTACTCCATGTCTAGGACCTGTTGGCCTCGAGACATGATCTCCTAGTTATCCCTAAAAAGCGGGGATAACATCTGGCTCCAACTTGGGGACATGTGCTCATCGTAGAGAGCATGAGAACCTTAGCATCTCTGGCATAACCTGCAGACCTTCTCAATCTTGATAGAAGCATTAGTAACAAAATTGGGGTGGTAATGCCACCCTAGCATATATATATATATATATATATATATATATATATAAGGACTGAAAGAAAATAATCAATGATGCAAATGTGAAATCAAACTAACATGAAATGCAAATGGTATGATAAACGAATACAAAATGCCTACTTATCTGCACTTACCTGTGAATTCAGGTCCCCCCACCTTGGTGGGGTTTGAGGAGGTACCCGCTGATAGGTAATGGGAACCTTCTTCCCTCCAAAGTGGATAGGTAATATGAGTCGTCAACTGATTCCATTCCAACTTTGAAGGGTCTGAGCCATGACTAAGTTCTTCCCTTCACATTAGTTGGCTCTCCTTTCTGGGTATCCCACATCCATACCATGTCTCCTTCCTTGTACTTTCTGACTTTGTTTTTGGTCATTCCTTGGACAACCCTGGTGTATTGTGCTAAGGGAGGAGGGTGTTCTTCTGCTGTAAACAGTTCCTGTTGGGATGGGTGGATTTGTATGTCATCTTCATGTTTTTTTAATATCTTCATCGTCCCAATCTCTTTGTTCTTGAATTCATGTAGGAGTTGTTGGTATTCTTCTTTCTTGGGCCATTTGATCTGATCAAATTCCTCTTTCGTTGCAAAGGGCATATCTTTTGGAGAATACTTTTGAAGACTCTATATCATCTTGTCTTGTGCTTTTTCATTATTGACGGGGTGAGTAATATCTTGCACATGGTCTCCGGTTATTGGAATATTGAGGAGATGGCCTATTGTTCCATTCTTCAAAGGCAATTGCAAGAATGTGAGGTCCATCTCAAGGGTGCCACCCAACATTGCAACAAATTTCCTAGATAAAAACATTCCCCACAGATCTGGGACATCAACTACCATGATGTCATTGTGGACTATCTTCTCTGGGTACTCCTTTAAGAAAACCTCCACATTCTCAACCACCCCGTGTGTGGGTATGGCTTTAGATTCGAAGCCACATACATTTCTATAAGGCCATGTGACCTTCAAACCCACTTGTCACATGATTTTAAGTGACATCATGTTGGCACCAACACCCGTATCTAACATGCAATTGTTGAGGCTCTTGCCACTCATTGCCAACGTCATGAAGAAAGGAGGGTTCTCACCATATTGGAACCTGAAGTGATCAGCTTGCAACATAATAAGGGGGTCCATGGGTTCATCTAATCCTAGAAAGAAAGCGTCAAAGCATTCTTTGATGGATGGGATCTTGATTGCTTCTCTCATGGGGACGTTTACATGCATCTTCGATAAATCCCCTTCGAGGTCAAAGTTCAGGTCAACCTTCACAGCCTTGGATGTCTTGGGAGGAGGTACCTACGCTAGTGAGGGCTTTGCCAGGTTAGTGGTGGGTTGGTTCAACTTCTTCCTTCACTACACCTGTAATTCTTGTTTCTTTAGCTTCTCTCGTGATTCCTGGTCCAAGTGGTTTATTACCGCCATCCTTGCTGATCTGACTGCTTCTTTCACAGCTTCCTGATGTTCTGTATAGGTGATATTTATTTGAGGAAATTCCATGAAATGATCCATGTTGTTGACTTGTTGATGGCCATTACTGTAAGGACACTCATGTTCCGAATGTGCTTCACTGCATTCTAGGCACCATGGATTTTCATCAACAACGTTTGTAGGGGCCAAGGTGTTTGGAACTTCATGCTCATTCTTTGGTTTATAGAATTAGCCCCCTTTTTGGAATTTCCCTTTGTACGGGACCCTGGGTGCTTGGAATTTCCCTTTGTATGGGACCTTGGCCCCTTTGACGGAGACGTTATCCCTTTCTAGGGCCAATGTAACATCAAGAAGAAAAACGTTAGCCCTCCTTGGGCTCTTCCAAACTGCCACATTTTCCAACCACCCGGTCCATCCGCCATATTCTCATGATGATGTCATAAGCCTCCTGGTGATGTCCTAGGTCATCTAGAGCCAACGTTCCACTGCAAGTGGGTCAATCCCCCTAGGTCTAGCTCAGCCAAAGTGCCCCTGATGGAACGTCCTCTTCTTCTCTGATTCAAAGGCCCTGATCCATATCCATATTGTCTCGGCCCCCTGATGGGGTCTCAACATCCATCTGGTGGGCTCTTCAGCCCCATGGAGGTCTGAATTAGTCATCTCCCCATGTGTACCGGTCCAAATGGTACCTGTCCATCAGGCATGGTCCTGTACATCAAAATTTACGCCCTCCATGGGCTCATCAATCACAGGGATCATAGCAATGTCAATCACGTCTCATCATCAATATTATTAAACATATGCATAAAATGCCTAATACATATGTCAATAGCTCCAAGACATTACAAAAACCTACAATACAAGATTGGAGAAAAGGACAAGGCGTCCTATTGGGCTAGTGTCCACAAGAAAAGGAAAGTTTCCAGGAAGATCTCATCCAAGCCATGTGTTGGCATTGGAAGTCACTCCTGGATTGCAACAGGAGAAGAGCCTGACGCCCATCCGTTTATGTCACGATTTTGGTTTTAAATGGGGTGATCGGATGTGAGTGAACTTAGAACAGTATCATTTAACTCAGAAAACTAGGCCAGAAATGCACAGGGAAGTGAGGGCCATAACTAACTTCAGTCAGGAATTTGAGTTAAAGCGATAGCAGAGGGAAGACTAGGGAGAAAAGAGGGGAGACTGCTCTCGGCATCAGGCCTTCCAACAACTCGGGAAAGAAAATGAGACACTAAAATGTGCCTAAATGACACAGTGATAAATGCACACTGATCAAACCTATCATACTATGCAGCCACGACCATTCGGCTGGATCCTCCAATTTCGAATCATTCAGTGTAAGATGAAAAAGATGTGGGAGACTTCTTAAGAATGGTGTAGAGATTGCAGTGACCAACCATACGTCATCCTATAATGTGTGAACCTCGGCTGGATCCTCCAATGTTGAGTGTTTTAAATAGCTAACAAACAAAATAAAAAGGAAAGAGAAACTGACTTCCATTAATTTGACAGTCTCAAATCAAAATACATAACCAGAGCTTCCTCAGAAACTTTACAGTCGGGAGCTAAGCTCAACCATCGATATCTTCAAAAATACAAAAACTGAGTACATATAGTCAGAAAAATTCGCCCAACAGAGGCGTGCTCGGACCTCCAAGGCGTGGTGTCCCTTTAGTCAAATTTGAATGGAAATCCTTCATCAGACACCACCTTAACTTTGCATGGCTCTTGCAGGGGGGGAGCTGAGCCATTAAATGTTGAGTTAGCGTGTGCAGACTTCTCTGGTTAGTCAAGGACTTGACATGGCTTCTTAAAAAAAAAAAAACTAGCACATAGGACCGTCTCAGGCAGACTGCCTGCCGTATCCTCCATACCTTACAATTAATGAGTGAGGAGAGGTTTCAACCACCTCCTCCCACCTTCATTTACTCCTAGAAGGAATCAGGGTTTAGACCGAGTCGGACTGGCACCTGGAGATCGCGGCGATCCCTTCTGCAGCGAAACCTGGCTCTTTTGGCCCTTTTGCACAACTCTTTCTATTTCCCCGAGTGACCACGGGTCGTGACCCTGCGCTTATCCTCAAAGGCACTTTCGGCGATACTGTGGGCCCGAGTCCTGGACGCCTTCGACATCTCACGTTTCGTAGATGGGAGGAGGCTTCTCTTTGTGCTTCAAAGTTACGATAGGCGAGGTGGCGACATAGCCCAATCGTGCGCCACGTGTCCCTCTGGATGGACGGTCTTGATCATCTCGACAATATTGTGGGCCCAACTCCTGAGCGCTTTCGGCGCTTCGCATCTCGCAGCTGGGAGGAGGTTGATCCTCGTTCTTCAAAGTCACGATGCGCGAAGAGGCGATAGAGCCTAATCGTGCGCCATGCATCCCTCTGGATGGATGGTCCTAATCATCTCAGCAATATTGTGGGCCCAACTCCTGAGCACTTTCGGCGCTTTGTTTCTTGTAGCTAGGAGGAGGCTGATCCTTGTTCTTCAAATTCGTGATGCGCAAAGAGGCGATAGAGCCTAATCGTGCACCACACGTCCCTCTGGATGGACGGTCTTGATCAGCTCAACAATATTGTGGGCCCAACCCCTAGACGCCTTCGGCACTTTGCGTCTCGTGGATGGGAGGGAGATGATCCTTGCTCTTCAAAGTCACGATGCACGAAGAGGCGATAGAGCCTAATCGTGCACCACGTTTTCCTCCCATGTGCTAAAACTTGTGCAACTCTGTGGCTCTGGCTTACCCGATGACCGATGATCTGCTCCATCGATCGATCCTCTCCGTTGAATCCCAGATCGCCCATCTGCTAACACTTAAGTTTGAAATGGACTTCTTCTGTGTGTTGCGCTTGGCGCTCATGCCTACGGCCTTTGAATAAAATGCATTTGATGGGTTCTTTAAGCCCCATTTCTTCGCATTTACGCCACGGGCTCGAATCCGGGAGAGAAAACGCCCCCTTGCAAGAATTTTCACTAACATTAGGCTCCATGGGGGATAGAGTCATCCCTACGATGCTCTAAGAACTCATTTGCAGCTTCAGTGCCTTGCTATTAGGCTATGGAGTCATTTACTAAGCCGAAAAATAAAAATAAACAAAGAACCAAAAGGACAATATTTACAAACAAAGGAGTCGTCTAAGGCTCAAACAAAACATTTCTTCAGAAAATGCCCATGTTACTGGGCTATTGAAAACCTCTTCACCCTCCAAATCCTGCAACCTGTACGTGTTATTTGAGAAAACCTCGGATATTTTGAAGGCCCCAATCCATAAGGCGTCAAACTTGTTGTGTTTTCCCTTATCCTGTCTGGGTGCATCCCACTTAAGCACCAAATCCCCGATTTCAAACTCCTTCCTGATTTTCCTGTCAAAGGCCTATTTGACCTTCTGCTGGTGGCTATGAGTTGCGTCCATCACCTGTTCCCTGATCTGTTGTACTTCCACCATCTAATGAATCCTTCTGACCATATGATCCGGCTCTCCTTCATAATCTTGAAAGAACTTTGCTACAGGTAAGGCGAGCTGAGTGGGAAAAACCTTCTCTGTTCCATAGACCAGCTGAAAAGGCGAGGTGCCCAGGGACTTCTTCGTTGTTACTCAATTGACCCATAGGGAAAATTTGAGCTTTGAATCCCAAGCCCTCTTATTGTCTTCCAATAATCTTTTAATGAGCTTGATTAGGCTTTTATTAGAAGATTCTGCTAGTCCATTTCCTTGAGGATAATAGGGGGTGGAGTGAATTAGCGAGATCTGGAACTACTCACAGAACTTAATCAGAGGCTCAGATTTGAACGAAGCAGCATTATCAGTGACAATCCTTCTAGGACAGCCAAATCTGGCTATGATATCCTCCAGGAAGATGATAATTACTTTGTGTGATGCACTTCTGGTGGGGGCAGCTTCTATCCACTTGGTGAAATAGTCTGTTGTAGTCAAGATCCATCTATGTTGGCCACTTGAGGGAGGATGGATTTCCCCGATGAAGTCCAGCCCCCACTGCTGAAAAGGTGTTGAAGCCACTACAGGATTTAGTGGCAGTGGTCTAAGCTACTGTTTTCCTAAGAACTTTTGGCATTTGATTCAGGCTCTGATTTCTCTGCAGACATCAGTGAATAAAGTGGGCCAGTAATACCCAGCCCTGAGGATTTTGTGAGCTGTGGTTTTCCATAAATGATGCCCCCCACAAAGGCCGCTATGGAAATCAAACATAACATTCTGGGCTTCTTGTGGATTCAGGCACCTTAAAAATACCCCTAGAGGGTCTTTCTAGTACAAGGATCGGTCAATGAGGCAATATCTGACCGCCTTGAGCTTTAAAGCTCTCGCCTTACTCTTTCCCATTCCATCGGGAGGTTTCAACTCTTGCAGAAAATACAAGATATCTCTATACTAGGTGCATCCTGCTAGCGATAATTCACCCTGAGAACCTTTGTTGGATGACTCATCTTACTGATTTTCTGAACAAGCATTGATGAAGCTGATTCCCAAGGATTTGAAATTGGATTAAGCCAGTAGCTTGGCTAAACCCTGCCCCTTTATCAACTTGGTGGGATTAATCTCCAGATCAAACTCCAAGATTTTGGCAATCCATTTGCATCTTCTCCCATCTATGTCAGGTTGTATAAGGATGTCCTTCACAGAGGCTGAAGGAACGTATGCAATCACTTTTGAGTGCAAGACATAGACTCTGAAATATTTGAGAGATTTCACCAAGGCATAGGCCTGCTTCTCCATGATCCCGTACCTGATTTCTTCATCTCTTAATGCTTTACTGAAGAAGGCAGTGGGTTGCTCTCGCCCTTCCTCATTTTTCTGCAATAAGACCGCTGCTACTGTATCAAAAGAAGCAAAAGAAAAAACTAAGAAGTCCTTGGAATAGTCAGGACTAATCAGCACAGTTGCCTCAGTCAATGCCCTTTTTTTTTGGATAAAAGATTCCCTGGGTTCAGCAATCCATTTTACTTCTTTTCCTTTCCTGAGCATGGCTGTGATGTGTTTCACCATCTCAACGAAATTTGAGACGAACCTCCTCAGAAAGTTAATCTTCCCTAAAAAATCCTGAACTTCCTTCCTAGACCAGGGAAGTGACATGGTCTGAATTGCCTCTACCCTGCTGGGATCAATCCTTACTCCTTCTGTCGATACTATATGACCTAACAATTTCCCCTCCTTGATGGTAAACAAGGATTTTTTGGGGTTTAAGGATAGGACAAACCTCCGACACTTCAAGAACACTTTTCTCAGGTGACAATAGTGCTCTTTGTCAGACCTGGAGAAGACTATGATGTCATCCAGATAGATCACCACAAACTGATCTTTTCCCCAATGAAGGCTATATCCATGGCTCGCTGAAATGTTTCTCATGCATTCATCAATCCAAATGGCATTTTGGCATACATGAATGTGCCCCAAGGAGTGGTGAAGGCCATTTTTTCTCTGTCCTCAGGCATGAATGATATCTGGTTATAACCAAAAAAACCATCGATCATGGATATCCTAGATGCACCAGTTACCCTCTGCAATATGTATTCCATGTTGGGCAGGGGATAATTTTCCTTTCTTGAGCTTCTGTTTAGATTCCTGAAGTCGACGCAAAGCTTGATCTCACCACTTTTCTTCCTTACTAGGACCAAATTGGCCACCCATTTAGAATATCTCAAGGGGACAATGATTTGGGCATCTAACAACTTCTTCACTTCTTTTTCCATGATAGGCAACAACGTGGGATTTATCTGTCTTAGATTCTGCCTAAATGGGTTGGCCTCTTCCTTCAGTGGGATCTTGTGTTCAATGACGGATGTGTCATATGTCTTGAGGTCTTCATAGGTCCATGCAAACACATCAGAAAATTCTCTTAATAACTCGGTATATTCGACCCTCTGTCCTCTGGTTAAACTACTCAAGAACTTGACAAACTTAGGCTCCTCCTGTGTGCCAATGTTGTACTCAGCTGTGTCAGCATCTTCATCTGAAACCCTACCCTTTACTGCCACATCATTCCCATCGAACAATCTTTCTAAAGGCACTAGTCCCCTCGGAATGTGATTGCTAGGCAGCTGAATAATCTGGTGATTAGCAATTTCATTTAAAAACACCTCAGGGTAATGGTCACCTTCAAGGTCAGGATCCTGATCAATGTTCAACGCAGAAAATTCATCAACATATTGGAGAAATTTTTCGATTTCAAGATCATCATCGAATACCTTCCAATGCTTGGCATTGTCTGGTACAGAGGGCCTATATTTTATCTCAACATCATATTTGACCATAAACAGCAGAGGGATCTTGAATCGGCTAACTGAAACAGCTAAAGAATCGGCCACAGCATTAACCTCCCTTGGGACAAAATAAATGTTGAAAGCTGAGAAGAAATTATCAATCAGGTCCCATACCTCGTTCCTGTAACTTCTAAGCCGAGGATGCTTGGCCTAATAGACATTCCTGACTTGTTGGATTATCAATTCCGCATCTCCGAACACTGCCATTTGCCTTATTCCCATTTCTTTTGTGGCCCTCATACCCAAAACAAGAGCTTCATACTCTGCCACATTGTTGGTGGTTTCAAATTCCAGCTTGTCTGACAGGGATATGGTCTCTTGAGAAGGTGACATGAAAACCACTCCAACGCCAGTGCCTTAGCTAGAAGAAGCTCCATCGAAAAACATTTTCCAAATGGAGGTGTTTGGAGGAGGTTTCCCATGATCAAATAAGGGTTGCTTTCTGATTTGGAAAGGGGCCTCATGAGCATCGGTGATCTGCAATAAACTAGACCCCAAATCAGTGTCCAGTGCAAAGATGGGATGATTGGTGGGGTTTGCTTCATCACTGACAATATAGGCTAGCTGGGATTCTCTGTACAACCTCCTGTGCTCCCCTCCAAAGACTGGAATAGTAGCATATGTGAGATCCATCTGTAATATTCCTCTAAGATTTTTAATCCAATATCTTGACAACAACATGCCAAACTTGGGAGGAACGTCGACCACTATAATGTCCATGACCACACTCTTCATTGGTAGCTGAAATAGAGAGATCGCCAAGTCTTTGATGACTCCAAGACATTGCACCCTCCTTGAATCAAAAGAGTACAAATCATGATAAGCCTTTGTCACTTCCAGTCCCAATTCTTCCATGATTATTTTGGGCATAAGGTTATGGGAAGCCCCTGAATCCATGAGGCGGTTATGTAGCACTTTATCATGTATGTTCAGGGATGTGTAGAAAGGAGGGGATGAATCATTTCTATCTTCTATCATGGGACCTAGGATGACTGCTGTCTTTTCATCTTGGAGATTTATTGAGTCCGTGGAAGGCTGGGGGAGCTTAGATTGTAGGATCTTGGAGAGGGACCTTTTGAAATCTTCATTTTTCACTAGTTTGGATAGGGGTACAAGAATTCTAATCTTCTGAATCTCATGCTCAAAACTAAAGGGGGGGAGAGACTTAGGAGCTTCCCTTACCTCGGAGACAGGTTCCTTGGCTACTGGCAAACCATTCTGAGTTTTCTTTTCTTTAGTAGTGGTTGCTACAGCTTTAGTAGGCCTTTCCGCTATGAGGGGTTGTTCCTGACTATCAAAATTCCCTTCTTTCTTTTTTGACCTGAGATTGTATCTGTTAGGAGTGTTGCTAGCCTTTTCCCCTTTACTCAACTCATTGACTTGAGTGTTGATAAGGGATTCTTCATATGCATATTGAGTCAAATGAGGAAATGAGGAAGTCTCCTCGATGCAGTGGATCTCAGGGTCGAGTTCATCCACCTCCTCCCCTTCTTCATGAGCAACTAGGCTATTCTGGAGAGGCGTCTGAATCCTCTGATCATCCTTGTCTCTGCTTCTCTGTTCCTTTGGCAAAGTCTATGGCATATCATTACCAGGCCTCCTGAAACCTCTGTTATCAGTATTCGGGGGGTTTCTGTACGTGGGCTTCCCCTCTAACTCCCACTTCTCCATCCTAGCCAAAAGGGATTTCAGTACTTTAGCTACCTCATCCGTCTGAAGGGGAAGGGGAGAGGAATGGGATGGGGAGGCCTCTGTTCTTCTCCTGGATACGTCTCTATCGGCCTTATTCCTGAGTCGGTCAACAACAAATATGTTAGACTCTACTTCCACGGCTGCATCCTGCATGTGAGCCGGAGTGGTGGCTCTCCTTTCCCTCAGCAGGAGGCAGAAATTAGGATCAAAAGCGTTGGCATAAGTGATCTTTGCAGAGGCTTCGGAGGGCTTTATATCGGTGGGGATATTATTGTACATTTTATTAAATATTTTGTAGAAGTCAGAGACAAACTCTCCTTCCTTTCTCTTCAAAGACGCAAACTCAGTCATGTAATACATGAAGTCCTTTTTGTCTCCCCATTGTCTCAAAAAGGCACTATCAAAAGCCTCAATCCCATCAATAGATCCAGGAGGCAGGGCCCTAAACCATTTTCTAGCCTTTCCTTCAAGACTATGGATGAAAATCCTCATCCATACATCTACATGCATGATAACATGATCGTCTAATAAAACTGTAGAAGGCTTCTAAGTGTTCTTCTGCAGTTATGTCCCCCTCACCTGTAAACTTGGGTAGCTGCTTGAGGTAATCATTTGTTGGGAGGGCATTGAGAGGCTGAGGTAACACAAGGGGAGCATACCTAGTGGCTATAATAGCCTCCATTCTGGTCACAGGGGGATTTTCTCCTGCCATAGGGATATTAGGTAGAGGAGAACTCGGAGGGGAAGGGGCTCAAAAAGGGGATACTAGGAATGAGCTTCCAGGAAACAATGGGGGATTTAGGGAGAAGGCTAACGGGCTTGAGTCAGCAGATGCTTCTCTCTATGCAGAAGTGGCAACAATAGCAAGAGGAGGAGTGGAAAATATAGGAGTGGGGAAGTCTGTTGTGGTCCTGGGTCCACGCCAAGGTACAGCTTCATGGGAAAGGGGAGTGATAAGGATTTCTCCCTCCAATCCCAGACCGGGAGGGGAAAATGCAGCAGGAACACTCCCGAAATTTAGGAAACGAGAAACTTCAGAAAAAGGTCTGCTAGGAAGCTAAGGGGAAGAAAATGGAGTTTCTACAGAAGGATATGGCGGATTACCTGGTTCAGTGGTGGAAGTTTCTCCTTTAGAGGCCTTTCCTTTTCTGAAAATCACCTCCGGATCAGCTACAGGTGTAGCTAGAGGCCGCTGTGGATGGGACCACATGTGTCTACCTCTGGAAGCCACAACTAAAACAACAAGTTCACTCCAGTGGAGTCATCACAATGGAGTTGCTAGGTGCACAGTAGCAATCTTCAAAGGCTCTGATGCCTGATGCACCTTCAGAATCATAGGCTCAATGTCGTTCAATCTCGGGGAAAATTTTCAACTTCGTACCCGACAGCGGCGCCATAAATGTTGGCGTTGGAAGTCACTCTTGGATTGCAGTAGGAGCAGAGCCCGATGCCCATCAGTTTATGTCACGATTTTGGTTTTTAATGGGGTGATCGGATGTGAGTGAAATTAGAACAGTATCATTTAACTCAGAAAACTAGGCTAGAAATGCACAGGGAAGTGAGGGCCATAACTAACTTCAGTCAGGAATTTGAGTTAAAGAGAGAGGAGAGGGAAGACTAGGGAGAAAAGAGGGGAGACTGCTCTCGGCATCAGGCCTTCCAACAACTTAGGAAAGAAAACGAGACACTAAAATGTGCCTAAATGACACAGTGATAATTGCACACTGATCAAACCTATCATACTATGCAACCATGACCATTCGGCTGGATCCTCCAATTCTGAATCATTCAGTGTAAGATGAAAAAGACAACGTGGGAGACTGGTGCAGAGACTGTAGTGACCAACCATATGTCATCATACAATGTGCGAACCTCGGCTAGATCCTCCAATGCTGAGTGTTTTAAACAGCTAACAAACAAAATAAAAAGAAAAGAGAAGCTGACTTTCATTAATTTGACAGTCTCAAATCAAAATACATAACCAGAGCTTCCTTAGAAACTTTATAGTTGGGAGCTAAGCTCAAACATTGATATCTTCAAAAATACAAAAACTGAATACATATACTCAGAAAAATTCGCCCAACAGAGGTGTGCTCAAACCTCTAAGGTGTGGCATCCCTTCAGTCAAACTCGGATGGAAATCCTTCGTCAGACACCACCTTAACTTTGCATGGCTCTTGCAGGGGGGGAGCTGAGCCATTAAATGCTGAGTTAGCATGTGCAGACTTCTCTAGTTAGTCGAGGACTCGGCATGGCTTCTTAAAAAAATAAAAACCAGCACACAGGACCGTCTCGGGCAGACTGCCTGTCGGATCCTCCATACCTTACAATTAATGAGTGAGGAGAGGTTTCAACCACCTCCTCCCACCTTCATTTACTCCTACCAAGAACTAGGGTTGAGACCGAGTCGAACTGGCACCTGGAGATCGCAACGATCCCTTCTGCAGCTAAACCTAGATCTTTTGGCCCTTTTGCACAACTCTTTCTATTTCTCCGAGTGACCACGGGCCATGACCCTGCACTTATCCTCAAACGCGCTTTCGGCGATACTATGGGCCCGAGTCCTAGACGCCTTTGGCATCTCACGTTTCATAGATGGGAGGAGGTTTCTCCTTGTCCTTCAAAGTTACGATAGGCGAGGTGGCGACATAGCCCAATCGTGCGCCACTCGTCCCTCTGGATGGACGGTCTTGATCATCTCGGCAATATTATGGGCCCAACTCCTGAGCGCTTTTAGCGCTTCACGTCTCACAGTTGGGAGGAGGCTGATCCTCGTTCTTCAAATTCGCGATGCGCGAAGAGGCAATAGAGCCTAATCGTGTGCCACGCGTCCCTCTGGATGGATGATCCTGATCATCTCGGCAATATTGTGGGCCTAGCTCCTGAGCGCTTTCGGTGCTTCGCGTCTTGCAGCTGGGAGGAGGTTGATCCTCATTCTTCAAAGTTGTGATGTTCGAAGAGGCGATAGATCCTAATCGTGTGCCATGCGTCCCTCTGGATGGACGGTCCTGATCATCTCTCCAATATTGTGGGCCCAACTCCTGGACACCTTTGGCACTTCGCGTCTCATGGATGGGAGGGAGATGATCCTTGCTCTTCAAAGTCCCGATGTGTGAAGAGGTGATAGATCCTAATCGCGCACCACGTGTCCCTCCCATGCGCTAAAAATCATGCAACTCCGTGGCTCTGGCTTACCCGATGACCGATGATCTGCTCCATCAATCGATCTTCGCCATTGAATCCTAGATCACCCATCTGCTAACACTTAAGTCCGAAATGGACTTCTTCTGTGTGCTGCGCTTGGCGCTCATGCCTGCGGCCTTTGAATAAAATGCATTTGATGGGTTCTTTAAGCTCCATTTCTTCCCATTTACGCCACGGGCTCGAATCCAGGAGAGAAAACGCCCCCTTGCAAGAATTTGCGCAAACATTAGGCTCCATGGGGGATAGAGTCATCCCTGCGATGCTCTAAGAACTCATTTGCAGCTTTAGTGCCTTGCTATTGGGCTATGGAGTCATTTACTAAGCCGAAAAATAAAAATAAACAAAGAACCAAAAGGACAATATTTGCAAACAAAGGAGCCGTCTAAGGCTCAAACAAAACATTTCTTCAGAAAATGCCCATTTACTGGGCTATTGAAAACCTCTTCACCCTCCAAATCCTGCAACCTGTACGTGTTATTTGAGAAAACCTCAGAGATTTTGAAGGGCCCGATCCATAAGGCATCAAACTTGTTGTGTTTGCCCTTATCCTGTCTGGGTGCATACCACTTAAGCACCAAATCCCCGATTTCAAACTCATCCTTCCTAACTTTCCTGTCAAAGGCCTGTTTGACCTTCTGCTGATGACTATGAGCTGCGTCCATCACCTGTTCCCTGATCTTTTTTACTTCCACCATCTGATGAATCCTTCTGATCATATGATCCAGCTCTCCTTCCTAATCTTGAAAGAACTTTGCTACAGGTAAGGCAAGCTGAGTGGGAAAAACCGCCTTTGTTCCATAGACTAGCTGAAAAGGCGAGGTGCCCAGGGACTTCTTCGTTGTTACTCGATCGTCCCATAGGGTGAATTTGAGCTTTGAATCCCAAGCCCTCTTGTTGTCTTCCAATAATCTTTTAATGAGCTTGTTTAGGCTTTTATTAGAAGATTTTGCTAGTCCATTTCCTTGAGGATAATAGGGGGTGGAGTGAATTAGCGAGATCTGGAACTGCTCACAGAACTTAATCAGAGGCTCAGATTTGAACGAAGTAGCATTATCAGTGACAATCCTGCTGGGACAGCCAAATCTGGCTA
>ML802220.1:40352-52813 GCA_009831015.1 Picea engelmannii | reverse complement strand
AGGTCAATGCTCTCCTTTCTGTCTTCACACATCTCTTTCATCACATCTCTCATGGTTAGAATTTCCTTCAACATCTCTTTGTCAAAGAACTTAGATAATGAAGATGTGTGAGAACTATCAATGTTTGAAGCTTCCTCCATCCTGCAAGATATCAAACTTCAACACAAAACTTGCACAAATACCAACAGCTAAATCTCAAGCTATCAATGGCAAACACATGAGCAAAACAAACTAGTGCTCTGATACCACCTGATCTGAAAATAGAAGGCTGACTTGTTATGCTATGAAAGCACCCTCTACTTCATTAAAATAAACTTTACAGGACCTTGATTCATGTGTTAAAATATGCAAGATAGATTATGTGCCAAGTTTATGCTTCTTCTTTTAAATGTTTATGTGTGAGGTCTTAGCAAGATTAAATATGTACCTTAAATAAATACACAACAACATAACTTGCAGCAAATAAACCATCAAACTCACAACAATAACAAGATGATAAAGGAGTTCACCCCTCTCCGAGCTACATCTCCTTGAGCCTCCATCAATGGACTTGGCTCTCTGGGATTAATTTGTTAAAAATTCTTTTACAAGATGCTTCTCAACTCCAATGGAAATTATGACTGTACCATTGGGATCAGAATACATAAAAACCTCAAAAATGACTAATAGAACTCTGAAAACAAATCATGGCTCATCCGGACATGACCTCTTCTACATGTGGCCTTAAGCTTCCCTGAGCTTCTCTTTGGAAAAAACACCTGTAAAAGTCCTCAAATGGATCTGAAACCTATCCCAAAGTGTTCAGATCATAATAATTAGTCAAAAATGATTATTCAATCACAGAAAATAAACATAGTCTCATCTGAGCATGACCTCAAACAATCAGGGCTTCAAGCTCCCTAGAGCTCTCTGAAACTTCAATGGTTAAAAACATACAAAATAAGTCTTCAAATGGCTATGAAAATAGTGCCAATGGATTCAGAACGTCCAAAAACCCCTAACTGGGCTTTTACGGCACCTCACTCGGCCAAAAAATGAAGAAGATAGGCCTCCTGCCATTCTCTTCCTTCAAGCTTGATGTATCTGGTTCGCCAAAACGCACCTCTGGGCATTCTACCAAGAACACGCTCCAAAACGCGTGCTTAAACCCAACACTGAGCGCAATCGCATAATGGTGCAAACTGTAGGATGGTTATGGGCGTGCCAGACCCTAACCGTCAAACTCGTGGGCACATGGGCACCATATGACCTCGCTCTAGCGCAAAAGAGGACTCTGTTTCCAAGGGCGAATGGATACATGACAAGTGGTGGTGTATGGTTTGTATGACCGTTTTAAAAGCCAAAACGTAAACCAATTCCCGTGCGCGCTCTGTATGTGGTCACATGGCAAAACATATAAAATTGGGGGCTATGACTCCGGTTGTAATACACGCGCGCACTTTGAACTGTGGTCATGTGGATTAAAATGTATGTGACTGGGACTTTGAATATGTTTTAAAACTCTCACGCGCTCTATGTATAAGCCGGTGGTCATATATATAAATGCATGCGACCGGGGCTGGGGCTAAGCCCCAGCCTGGACGCGCCCCATATCACATTTTAATACAATTCAAATGTAATAAAACACATAAGCTATATAAGGACCACCGTGTGGGCTAGTGGTATCCCACACACTACCAAAGCACTGCCAAAGGGTGAGGTCTGAGGTTTGATCCCCACGGATTCCATAAAATTTTGACCAACCATTGCCAATAACGGGGTGCCACGTGGCAGCCCATGACTGGGCCACGTGGCACCAAAACACTTGCCAAAATAATGCCATGTGTCGTCAAATGATTCGTCCAACTGTCAACCAATCTGAAACTGCCACGTCACCTCTACCATGTCACTGTACGACCTCTACCATGTCAGCCTGTACGGACTGTATGGATTGTACAGTCAGCACAATTTTTTACCTGTTTGGCGATTCAAACAGATCGTGATATCTCTCGCTCCCGACATCTGTTTGAACCCAAATGAGTTGCGTTGGGTTTGTGACAACGAGGGGTACGCAGCCATTCATTTTGAGGCAATTACGAGAACTTTGATTTCTGAGCTAAAATTTGACCCCTGGTCCAGATTTTGATCACACCTCCACTACCGTGTATATTCAGAACAGGTGTTCACATGCTATCTTGAAGGACAAGACTCCTGAAGAGGTCTTCTCAGGGATCAAACCTAAAGTAGGGCATCTAAGGATATTTGGATGTCCTGTATTCATTCATGTTCCTAAGGAGAAGAGGACAAAGATGGAACCCTCAGGCAAGAAAGGGGATTTTGTGGGGTACAATGAGATCTCCAAGGCTTACAGGATATATGTACAAGGTCAGAGGTAGATAGAGGTAAACAGGGATGTGACTTTCCATGAGGAAGCCGCATCCAAGAGATCCAAAGAGCTACAACAGGAATAAAAAATAGTTCAGCCAACTTCTCCCTCTTCTGAAAATGAAGAGTTAGATGATCAGAGGGAGGAACGTCATGAAGGGACAAGTGATGAGCCCCTAGAACCTACTGAATAGTTGGAAAGAACTCTTGAAGAACCTCCAGTGAAAAGGAAGCGAGGATGGATTAAAGAAACAGTGCAGAAAGCAGAAAAGATAGTTGCTCCCAAAGGAACTTTCACGGAAAGTAAGAGGCCTCATAGGTTTGGAGGCTATGTTGCACTGATGAGCAACATCAGTAATGCCGAACCTTCTTCATTTGAAGAAGTAGATAAATTACAAGTATGGAAGGATGCCATGCTTGAGGAATACGGGTCTATTCTAAAGAGCAATGTCTGGGACATTGTGCCAAGGCCAAAGGACAAATCAATGGTCTCTTCCAAATGGATCTATAAGATCAAACATGCATCCGATGGGAGTGTGGAAAAGTTCAAAGCAATATTTGTAGCCAGAGGCTCCACTCAGAAAGAAGGAATTGACTACGAAGAGACGTTTTCCCCTATAGCCAGGTATACCTCCATTTGAGTTATTATGGCATTAGCATTAGTTCTTGGTTGGAAACTACATTAGATGGATGTAAAAACAACATTCTTGAATGGAAAGATTGAACATGAGGTCTTTGTGGAACAACCAGATGGTTTTGTACTACATAACAAAGACACTCATGTATGCAAGCTAAGGAAGGCCTTGTATGGTCTTAAGCAGGCTCCTAGAGTTTGGTATGACAGGATTGATGGCCTTTTTAAAAGCTTGGGCTTTCAGAAAAGTGATGTTGATGCAAACTTGTACTTCAAGGTAGGAGGGAACCAACTTGTTATACTAATCTTGTATGGTGATGATATCTTTCTGACAAGAGATGAAGGGCTAATAGCTTGGTGTAAGAGGGAGCTAATCTCAGAATTTGAGATGAAATACTTAGGCTTGATGCATTACTTCCTAGGGTTGGAAGTTCGGCAAAGACAGGGCGAGATATTTCTGGCACAAGGTAAATACATAGTGGATGTGTTAAAGAGGTTTGGTATGATGGATTGTAAATTCATGTCTACTCCGAAGATTACCAACCTGAGGAAGTTGCATGATTCAGATACAAGTTCAGATTTGGTGGATCCCACCATGTATAGGCAGCGGATTGGATCATTGATGTATATGATCCATACCAGGCCAGATATATGCTATGTAGAGATTGCAATGAGTTAGTTCATGGCTGAACTGAGATAGAGACATTGGGTGGAAACAACACACATCTTGAGATATCTCAGAGGGATCATTACCTATGGTCTGAGATATACATCCAGTGGAGGTTTATTTTTGCATGGGTATGCAGATGTTGACTGGGCAGGAAGCCCAGCGAACCAGAAGAGTACTTCTAGATATTGCTTCAATTTAGGATCCACTATGATCTCTTCGTCAAGAATGAAACAAGGATCCATTGCATGGAATACAATAGAGGCTGAGTACATTGCAACAAGTGATGCTAGCAAGGAAGAAGTATGGCTCAAAAAATTGGTTTTTGGGTTATTTGGTGACAAGCTTGAGACGATGGTGGTTCAGTGTGATAATCAAAGTTGCATAAAACTGAGAGAGAACATGGTATTTCACGACAGGTCAAAACATATTGACATGAAGTACCACTACATTCGAGACTTGGTCCAGAGAAAAACTGTAAATCTACAGTACATAGCCATGAGCGAGCAGGTAGTTGATATCCTGACCAAGCCAGTGCCACTAAGACAGTTTGTGCAGTTGAGAGGCAAGCTTGTTGTGGCTGAGAATGACTCCCTCACTGATAGGGAGTGTTAAATTTGGTAGCATCGACATTCATTCTCCAATGAGAGGCCATATGGGGCACCCTGAGGCTAGCCAGGGAGACTTGGAGAATCAACCAGTCTTGTGAGGTATTGACAAAATCCAGGGGGAATGTACAACATCTGTGAGTCAAACTGAAAGTCAGGAAGAACGAGATGCTATATGATCTTGTGAGTCAAGATGTAATTCTAATGCAAAAGGCAGGGGGAATGTACAACCTCTGTGAGCATAGACAATCTAGTGCAAAAGTTAGGGGGAACGTACAACCTCTATGAGCATAGACAGACTAGTGCAAAAGTCAGGGGGAATGTACAATCTCTGTGAGAATAGACAGTCTAGTGCAAAAGTCAGGGGGGACGTACAACCTCTATGAGCATATAAATACTAGTGCAAAAGTCAGGGGGGACGTACAACCTCTGTGAGCCCAGTCAAGCCTTGTGAGCCATGAGAAAAACTCAAGGCATCTAGCAAAAGTTAGGTTGAACGTAAAATTCCTATGAGCTAGAAAAAAACAATCTTCCTGATATTGCAAATGATGTAAATGTATTGATTTAGTGCGTTGGCATGTGTGACATTATCCACCATGAAGAAATCCAAATGGCCATGTAAAGAGTCGAGTTGAATGTGAAGGTTGAGTTGTAAAAGTCAAAATTGCATGTCTAGGTCAAAGTCAAAGTTGTCAAGTTTTTGTTGCATGTCGCATGTCGCATGTTGCATATTGCATATCGCATGTTGCATATTGCATATTGCATGCATGTCTAGTTGCATGTTCCATGCATGCATAATATGTGCATGCTGAGTTAGTTCGCATACTTTTCCAAGTCACGAGGGCGAGTTGTATTCTTAACTTAAGTGTAAATTCAAGTTCTAAATTCGAACTCAAGTGTAAATTCAAGTTCTAAATTTGAACTCAAGTGTAAAGCTAAGTTATGACTAGCATGCAAACTAATTTCTAATTCAAGCCCTGTCCTTCACCTCTCCATTCCTATATAAGCAGAGGTTGACCCTCCTTGTCATTGTGTTTTGTAGTGTGAGGGTGTGAGTGCTTGTTTATTGTGTTGATGTATATTTGTATTAAAAGGTAGTGAGTGCGTGTTACAATGCTGATATATATATCAGTGTTAGCAGGCTGCATAGATATCTATGTTATGCTGTGTGAGGCTATTAGGAGAGGCAACATATCAGTCTAGAAAGGCAGCGTATATCTCAGTTAGGAGAGGTTGCATATCAGTCTAGAAAGACAACATATATCTCTGTTAGGAGAGGTTGCATATCAGTCAAGAAAAGGCTGCATATATCTCTGTTTGAAAAGGCTTCATATCAATCCAGAAAAGGCAGCAAAGCAGCACGCATGCATCATAGTTTCTTCCACAGTGTTGGTCGATAACATGAGATTATATCAGCAAAGTCTTTCTACTCCTACAGGTCACACAATCCGGTCTATGTTGTCTTGGCAAGCTCATTTAAGAGAAGAATTTCATGGTGGATATTTGTAAGTGATCATACTTTATTAATGCAATAAAAGGAGATTGTTTGTTGGGGTTTTTCTCCTTGTATGGGGTTTCCCCAAGGTGCATGTGTTGTGATCTTGCACGCTGGTAAATTCTTATGTTTATTGTTGTTTTGGTTTATGAATTATGTTAAGCTAAATTCAAAGTACAGTCAAAATTTAAAGAAGTACTTACAGTATTAAATCAAGCTCAAAATTTAACAAATATAAGCAGGATAAACAAGCACAAGAAGACACAAGGATTTATCCTGGGAAAACCCCAAACCCGTGGAAAAACCCAACCAACTTTTCTTAGAGAGAATCTTTCTGATAATACAATACAACAATGAACAAGCTCTATTCACAAGTGAAAAACTGATAATGAAGAAACCTTGATACAAGAACTTATCTCTTCTCCTTGTCAAACCCTAGCGAGGGTAGTTGAGGCACCACACAATACTAGTGCATCTCTACTAGAGATAGCGCACAAGAGAAATCACAAGGGACCACCAAGAAACCCCAGTTGCTGCAGTAGCTATGTCTTCTTCTTGCCTCAGACTTGTGCCTTCTTCCTGAGTGAGATAATTGTGTGAGTGAGTGATCAAATGAGCAAGGCGTCACTTTATTTATAGTCTTCAATTCACTTAGCTTGTGCCGACTTCTCTTCCCGGAATTCTATTTTTACTTTATCTTTTCCCATGGGCCGACTTCTCTTCCTGGAAATTCTATTTCCTCTTTATTCTTTTCCTATGGGCTGACTTCTCTTCCGGGGTATTCTTCAACTATTCAATGGTCTTCCTTTGAATTCTTGGAATCTTCTTATTTTCTAAGAAAATTTGTCCAGGAGGGAATACCTCCCGCTGCTACCAAAACATCAACAGTTCTCTAGAGGTGGTCAGGGTGCTATTTGTTCCAGAGATGAAGGTTAATTTTCTCTCTGTAGCAGCTCTAGCGGATATGGGGTATGCATTCATGTTTGAGGATGGACAGGTGCTCATATGTTCAGAGGGAGCGACCTTGGATGCAACAATGAGGCTTGGTATCAGGGAGGGTATGATGTACAGGGTGTTGGGATAGTCGGTAGTGGGGTCCAAGGGGATCTTGAATCAGAGATCAGTGTCAGTGGTTGGGTCTTGTGGACGAGTGGCTTCATCCAAGACTACCAAGTCTATCAACTAGTATGACATGACATTGATCGATGAGCAAAGTAGGATATTAGATCAGAGTGCAACAGAGGTAGCAGGAGGGTCTTCCAGTTTAGAGGGAGAAGCTATAGAAACAACAAATTTGATGGGGTCAGAGATTGATCCAAGTGGAGACATCTTCCTTGCTAAGAGGGAGTGTTAGTTTTTGTAGTTCAGTAGGTGTCTCAACATAGGCCTAAGTGTCCTAGGCATGCCGATGGACATATTAAACTACCTAGATCAACCTGTTTATCTTAGCCTAAGTCTAACTTAGGAATTTCAGTTAATTTCTGTTTTGAGTGGATTGTGTGGCCCAGGCTAGTGGGGTGCATGGCGTTAGTGGTGTGTGGGGTCCAACCAAGGGGGGTGCACCTTTTTTGATCCTTGTAGGTTGAAATAGGCACACAATTCAAGGCAAAAAGGTGGTTGTTAGAAGGATAAAAAGAGGGGCTAAAGGTGAGGGACACACACATTCCTCATTTGTGAGATTGAGCAAATGAGATGAAGAGGGCGCTTGGGCTAGAGATAGCAGCTGAGGCAGAGGGCGAGTTCTGGGCTAGATTTAGGCAACCATTGGAGTCCAAACCTGGTCCATATTGGGCAGCAAAGGGAGGTTGAACTCAGGCCACAAACAACAGTCTTCAGAGGGCCGATTCCAGATAGCTTCAGGCAGGGTGAAGGAGGTCGAATCAGCTCAGCTAGCCACAGGCCGTACCAACCAGCAGAAGACAGGCCATATAGTGTCGAGTCTGTACACTGGTCATATAGGTAGGGTTGTATAGGGCTCGAGTGAGTTGGGTTGTACAGTAGTTTGTTGGGCTGATTTT
Source organism: Picea engelmannii (assembly GCA_009831015.1). NCBI lineage: Eukaryota > Viridiplantae > Streptophyta > Pinopsida > Pinales > Pinaceae > Picea > Picea engelmannii. The sequence continues at coordinate 45,027 of ML802220.1, read as the reverse complement.
TTGCTGAGGAAGGAGAGGAATTTTGCTGGTAAATTTTGTCAGAAATTTATTATTTTTTGTTGCTGTAAAATTTCTCTAGAAAGCCCAATAGAAGCCCCTCTTTGTTGGTTTTCACCACATTGGGGTTTCCATGGTATTTTCTGTTGTTGTCTATTTATGTGCTTGATCTTTGTTTATGCTTCTGCTATTAATTTTCTGGTTTATAACTCAGTTGTAATCTGTATGCATAATTTTCTGAATTTATATCAGCCATATAAATTTTTGTGTTAAACAAATTATTGGCATAATATTCTGGTTGCTAAGTTATAGGAAGTCAACAGGGGTCAATTATCAGCTGTGGGGACCAAGATCCTTTGAGTAGGAGCCATATTCCTTGGTGAAGGGGTTGTTTTTGTTGTTGGGATCGAGTTTATCAGTAGTCTGGGCCACCAATCTCCTGCTGGACCAAGTTTGTAGTTGCTGGGGTCATTTCTCTTTGACTGTGCGGATTATATCTTTTGTTGGGCCGAGATTTCAACTGTTGGGAGTCTGGGACCTATTTCTATACTCCCGTGGCTGAGTTTTGTTGTTGGGGTTGATTTCTGAAGTGTTGGGCGTTGGGATTAAGTTGTTGGCTGATTTTTGTTGCTGGAAACAAGTTTATTGATGTTAGGCAAGCTTAAAATGGGCTACTGTCATCTACAAAAATTCATCTATAGCCATATCCATTTAAATAGTTGTAGAAATGACCTACAGTACATATTCCAGGTTCATCATATTGCTTTTGTATTGTTTCTGGGGTTTCCCCATGTATTTCAGTTGTCTTAATTATTTAAATGCAACAAATATTTGTGATTTTTATATTGGTGTTTCATTCTGAACCATAGCAGAGTTTAGATTTACATATGAACTACTGATAGAATACTTGTATGCAAACTGTTTGTCTAAATGTCCACACCAATAAACTAAACTAAAATTGGGAAAAAAATTAATACGAGACATTACAGTGGTATCAAAGCCTCAATCCTACCAGCCTTAGGGGTTTGTTGTTTCATGAGGCGTGGAGACGGTGAATATATAACTTACAGAAGTAGAAGGTAGCGAGGGGCAGAAAACATATTTCACTCAGAAGAAGAAGAAGAAGAAGAGGGTCAACTAGAAGTAGAGGAAGGGGAAGACATGGGGGATAACAATGAGAGACCTAAGGACAATGCCATGTATATCCTAAACGATTTAGCCAAGGGGCAGCAACAACTGGTACGACTCATTACACAGTTAATTGCCAACACTCAAGCAAATCAAAACCATGGGGGTAACAATGGTGYAGGGGGTTCCAATGGGCACAATGGGAACCAAAACCATGGGGGTGCCAATGGGAACAATAGGAATCATGCAAAAKACAACAACAATAATATTCCCACACAAGTTGGCACTCGGACCACCGGTAGAATAATTCCTAGACCTCTTATGCCTTAGTTCTTGGGGGATCAACAAACTGGAAATCAAGGGTAGCAAGGACAAAGTGAAGATTTTAKTGATTACTTGAAGGAGTAYCGAGCTCTTGGTGATGAGTTCYAGGTAGCCATGTCATTACAGGAGTACCGTAYGATCAAATACAGGAACAAACCAAGGGACTTCAACAGGAGTCAGAACTTGGACCTCGTGAGAAAGGTTGGGAAGCTTACCATTCTTTCCTTTTATGGTTTGAACAAGTGCACAACTAGAGCATGGGTTCAAAAGTTGGACACACATTTCCAACTCAACCCTATGACAGAGGCAAAAGTGATTAAATTCACTACTTTTCACTTAGATAGAGAGGCCCATGAGTGGTGGTACCATGGATTGGTCACTATGGGACATGTTAGCATTACTGCCTGTCTGGACATCTCACAAAATTCGATGGAGCGATTTGAAAAAAAGGATCTGGAATTGCACTTCTAAGAGTTGGCACAACTCAAATAGGTTGGGACACCAGATGCCTACCTTACGGAGTTCCAGAGGTTTGCAGTCACAGTGATGGATAGATTTGAGCAGAGACTAGTTATGTTGTTCATTGAAGGTTTATCTAAGGCACTGCGTGGTTGGGTAAAAGACTTCAAACCCTAGACTTTGCAGTATGCCATTATTAGGACACAAGACATGGAGGATGTGGTCTTGAAGACAGAATTTCTCCAAGCCTTTCGTTCCCCAGAAAAACAAAGATAAGAAACCTTTTTAGAAAGAGTGGACCGGAAAGGAGAAGTTGGATGAGGTGACTCGTAATGAGTTGAGAAGAAAGAAGCTTTGCTTCAGTTGCAAAGAACCTTGGGAGTTGAGACACAGGTGCATGGAGAAGGAAAAGGTATACTATATAGAGGTGCAATTAGACAATGACGAGGAAGAGGAGGAATTACACAGGAATAAGGCAACGAGCAAGGAGGCTCGAGTGATGAGCAGCCTCGTGAGGAGTCTAAGGGTGTGACTATCGCCACTCTATCAGGAATATCTAGATACTACACTTTCAGAGTCATAGGGGTGCTATGGGGACAACGTGTCACAACTTTGATTGATGGTGGGGCGACCCACAACTTCATTGATGCAACATTGGTGGCCAAGAGACGCATGGGTATAGAGGACTTCAAGGGGTTCAACGTGGTAGTGGCTGATGGATTTACTATGACATGCACATAGAAGATTCCAAGGTTGGACGTGACATTGGGCAACTATACCTTGACTGATGATTTTTATGTGGTTGATCTGGAAGACACCAATATAGTCTTGGGTGTTAAATGACTTCATTCTATATAGATTGGTTTACTGCTGCAATTTTACAACAACAAGTGGTTTTATGTGATATCTAGTGTCTAAAGGTGTTTAATATGCTATATGACGTGGTATTTGATGATTTTATGCATTGAAGAGTTTATTGTTTTGTACAGGTTGCACAATTACCTCGTTCAATCCTTCCCTTCACCTTTACTAGACCTAGCCTATCACATTTAAGTGACTGAGATAGGGGGTTATAGGCTTGGCTAATCTTGCTACTTGATCCCTTGAGGTCACCAGGGAAGCCTCCCTTATGTTGGACTTCTTTCCTTCACTAAAAAAAGGGAAGTAACTGCTTAGGTGATAGTGGTAGATACCTCCAATAGTTATACAAGATTGGGATCTTGTGTAGGGATTTGCACGAGTACAAATCCTGTGATAGCAGGGATTAAATGTTTAAAGTTCTGGAATCTTTATGCTAATGTTGTCATCATTCTCAATGGTTGAATGCTTGTTTAATGAACGTATTGGGACATCTAATTTTATGATAGTTTTTCATACTGAATCCTATTTAATAAATGAGTAAATGAATGTTGTCCAATGGTGAATGTGTTAGAATATAGAAGATGGTGTGCTCATTTTACCATTGGCAATACCCTCATCACCCAACCACAGGCTGAAGCCTCCCTCCAAGCACCTTAATCTTGACCTGAGAATTCCTCCAGAAGCAAACCCTAGGCTAGATAGCCAAACAAGGAGTAGCGCATCAATCCCCCAGGATAGCGCATCACAAAAAGATGATCAGATAGTCCAAACCCTAACCAAGAGATATCCAAACCAAATACTAAAACTTGTTGCTGCTGCAGCTGCACCTGCAACCCTCCTCCAAACCTGTGCACCAACTGCAACTGCAGTGCGCACCAACTAGGAAAACTACAGTCTTGAGATGCTGTCAAATGAGAACTGGCGCCCTGTATTTATAGTAATCCTGCCAGTTTGTTGGGGTCGACTTCTCTTTCTGGGTATATGTCTGTTCAATATATTATTATTAATTCTGGCCGACTTCTTCTCTTGGAGGCTACTAGCCTAATATAAATTTTCTTCTTGAGCCGACAAGGCTTCTAGGGTTATCTGCCAATTCATTAGGGTTTCTCTTGCTTCCCGGAGTCTTCTATTCTCGTCAGGTTCACATGTAGAGGTAAATACCTCCTACAACTACCATAATATTAACACTCCCTCCTAGCTAGAGAGGTATTTACAGGTAATGGACTTGAGCACAAAACATACCATTTACCCGATAGCATCAATATAGTCATCTAGACTATTTCATGGCTATATCATGAGCATCACCATCACCATCAACTGCATCATCTCTCGAAATCATACTTCATCTGAGTAGTTAGATATGATGTTGGATAAGTCACTCTGACCATGGAGTGATACAAGAGGAGTAAAAGATCTGAACTGTTTTCCGTCTGGAAAATCTCTATTCATCATTCATCTAAATGATCATCTCCAATAATCTGTTGATAGTCTTCAAGGCAATTAGAACAAGGATAGAACACACCTGTGTCTATTCATAGTAGTACACAACTACAATCCAGTGGTTAGCTACCACATCAAGTAACACACAAGTACTTGATCAGCAACGTATAGTTGCAAGCAGTGAGACACATTCACTACAGTAGTCCTCATCTACTGTCATATAGTCTTCATAACAAACATCTGAGAGCATCATGCATAGAAACAATGTTATGATAAAAACTATATCATCTGGGCCAATCTTTCACTCATGTCTGTGAGATCTAAAAGAATGTCTGCCACCACAGTAGTCTTCATCTGCATAGAAACAATGTTATCATAAAAACTGAATCAACTGGGCCAATCTTTCACTCACGTCTGTGAGATCTGAAAGAGTGTCTGCCCTCAATATAGAATATCAACAATGATC
>ML802219.1:270276-285931 GCA_009831015.1 Picea engelmannii | reverse complement strand
TAATCATCAAAGTATTTCTTTGTACCTTGTGTTGGATGATGAGACATACCTTAATGCTCTCCTTTCAGTGGATTTCATTCCATCGACTTTATCTCATCTATTCTGGAATCCAAATCTAGAGTCATAAGAGTACCTAAAGGTTTATAGTCATCCTACTCGATGGATTCCTTAAGTGTTCAATCTCAACACCTTTATTCACACTTGTTGAATGTACTCAGTTCCTTGATGCCTACTTTCATTATCGATGGGTTTTCTCTCATTTGTTAACAATATACCTCAATGATTAATAATCAAACGAAGTCTCATTATGTTCGACTTCAACTCCTTTATTCACACGATGTAGGCTTCCACCATCGACGGCTAGTGTAGAGGACCTCATGTTCACAGTAGCAGCACCTCACACCTGCTTCTTTCTTTCAATGTACCAGTACCTATATGACTTCAGTTATCATGGAATATCATATTGTAGTTCATTATATATAGATATCTTCATTTGACTTTGAGACCAAACTCCACTATGTCTTGTTCATGACTATAACCTCTTATGGCATATGTCTTCTTTGTATTACCTATTCATGGCCATGAAAAATTATCTTTTATATATTCACATGGATCTGCGATGTACTTCATATTGTAAGCCATGTGTATAGATTCAATATGTATTGTAATATTCTGATGGGTGACTAGTTCCTCCAACTGGGTCCTCACTAATCCACTTATGGGAATTATAATGTATTTTAGCCATCGTGATTGCTCCTATGAACTCACACATTAGTAGGAATCTGTTATATCAAATTTTTTCACACTCTATGCTTCATGCTTGGGTGGCCTTCCCTTTCCCTCTATAGACCCAGTTTCCCCATTTTTCTTAGTGAAAAGTAAAAAATTAGAAATTGTGTACATATACATGGGCTAAAGTTATACAATTTGTGTATACGCGGGTTTCTCCATTACATCCCATGAACATTGAGTTTTGTGCTCAAAATTTAAAAAAAAAACGGGTTATCCATGCCAAGTCACATGATCCATAACCCTTGGCCTTTTATATGATGGAAATGCTCGGATTCGACCCTTCAATTCCCTTTGGAGGCTATAAATTGAGCCATATACAACCCTTGAAGGAGAGAAAAAAGTTGAGAGTAAATACTCTTTGGAGAAATTTTTCCTCATATTGAGTCTGCATTCCTTTTTCCTTTAAGTCTACACTTCCCTTATGTTCATCCCCCAACCTCTCACTATTTTGTGACAAAGGAACCCAATGACTCCTAAAACTTGTGAGATTGCCTTGTGGAGGATTGAAGTGGTGAAGGCCCGGGTGGAGGGACTTAGTTTCTTGGTTCCGATGAGTGTCGATACAAAAGGTTGTTACCTATGTACTTATATGGATTATATCAATACAAATTCTCTTTTCTCATCCAATTATATGTTGCAAATGTTTGTATTGTTTTTCATGGGTAAATTTGCTATACATGTTGAGGGACTATGCTAGTTTATATGCTAACATTTCATATATTTTCCATATTCTTTTTTATCTTGGATGTTGAGGACAATTTGTAGATATCGAGCATTGGATCATGAGATCAACAGTGGTCTCCTATGTACGTCCGGAAGAGGTAGTCTTCTAGCCTTTCTTTTGTTGGAATTTCCATTTGTCTAGCATACTAGAGAGTAGAGTTTATTTATGGGTGTTGTTTTATCTGTTGTGGTCCTACCCCAAACCATAGAGAGTTATTCCTCATAACACAAATACAATATTTGTACCTCCTCCCAGGATGATTAGTCAACTGGTATAGAGCTTCATCGCCCCATAGGAATTCCTTAGGGTTGGAATTGTACCCTCAAACCCCTATGTTGCAGTACACACTCACTCGACCCCCACCAAAATACTTCACTAGAACAACTGAGTAGTTTGACCCCTCCAATGGTGGACTTAACCTAAATACAGATAACATAAACTTCAATGAACCTTCAAATCATAGTATGTTATGCTTATGAGATAAGTAGAAATAAGAGTTGAGCTAGGGTGAGATTTAACCCATCAAAACTCAACAATACATAATGGTTGAACAACCCTCCAAGAAGGCTAAGGAAGCTTCCTCCAAAGTCAATAAAGACATACCTCAACAACCATTTGATTCCGTCCAAATGTACTTGCCATCTCTTTTTATAGTTTTCTCTTTTCTTGATTTCCTCCTTTTTGGATGACTTGTTCCTCAAGTTAAGTTGTCTACCCTTTTGTTGACCCCACGGTTTCCTCCAAGAGAAGATTGTTTCCCGATGGTGACCCTTTGGACCCTACGACTCCCCTATATTTGGGGAATATGGCTTACGGCGAGACCCCCCTTAGGCCACTACATCCCTCCCATTGTGGGGTTAAATGGGAGGGGACATGATAGTCCTCCCTCCCCAAGATTTCTTTTCCTCAAGAAATTGTAACCTAGGGTGTTGTAAAATATGCTCTCCTTCCCATGTGGCATCCTCCTCTGATCACCCTGTATGGTCCATAGAAACATGGCTAGAGATTTTATGTGCCACTCTTATTCATAGAAGACTGTCTATATGGTTGGAGTCTCAGAAAAACCAGATCACTCACCTCGAAGCTATGCTCCACTTAGTGTTGGTTTGCATATGTCTTTTGTTGATTTTGAGCCATCTGTAAGTTGTTCTTTAGGACACTCAGGATGTCATGACTCTCTTGAATCCATTCCTTGAATTTCAAAGCCCTTATTTTCTGAATTCCAACTCTATAAATGACAGGGCCTCATAGCCATACAATGCCCTAAATGGGCTCATCTTGATAAACATGTGATGGGTGGTATTGTAGCAATAATCACCAATATGTAGCCATCTAATCCATGCCTTTGCTGCACGGACACATAGTGACGCAAATACCCCTCAACCCACTTGTTAACGATCTTAGTTTGCCCATATTTCTAGGGGTGGTAACTCATGTTGGGTGTTAGCTCTGTCCCTTCCAATCTAAACAACTCCTTCCAAAATTCACTGAGGAACCTGTTATCCATGTCGCTCACAATGACTCTGGGTAGACCATGAAGTCTAAATACCTCCCTAAAGAAGAGATCTTCCACTTGTGGGGCTTTGTACTATGACAATATGGAAAATAAGTGAGTGTACATGGTCAACCTATCTACCACCACATAAATACAATCCTTACCCTACACCTTTGGAAGACTTGTGATGAATTCCATAGAAATACTCTCCCATTTCTGCAACGGAATAGGTAAAGGTTGTAGTATACCTATGGGGTGTGTGAGCTTAGACTTGTTTTTATGTAAAGTCAAGAACTAACTCACATATTGTAAGACATCCCCCTTGAGACCCTTCAAACAGAATATCTCATGTACCTATTTGTAAGTCTTCAGGTATCATGGATGCCCAGCTAATGGTGCGTCGTGTACCACTCTCAAGATATTCTCTTTGAGAGTGGACTTGGGAACAAGATATATCCTACCTTTGTAATCTATATGATGTAATATACTATTGTATACCTATCATCTTGTATTTTTCCATCTATCTTAATGGTATTCTTGTTCAGAGCCCGGTAATCTATGCACATCCTCGGGGTGCCATCCCTTTTCTTCACTGGTACTACTAAAGAAGAAAAAGGACAAGAGCTAGGCTTGATGTGTCCCATATTCAAAATATATTGAATAGTCTTCTCGATATCTTTCTTTAAATTATTTGTATGTCGATACGAGTTAGTGATGACGGGCTTAGTCGCTTCCTCAATCTTGATGGTGTGCTCAAATCCTTTGTCTAGTGGTACCCTTGGGGGAATCTACTGAAACATCCTGTCATGCTTCCCCAGTAGCTCTTGCATGTCTATATTATAGTGTTGAAGACCCTATGTATTTTTTTGTTTAGTTATCAAACACTTTGTAGCCCATATTTGTGTTTCTATGCCTAAGGACAACCACCATCTTCTTAGTTGATACGATACTAGGTGGGTCTCTAGTCATTCCTCTCAAAACCACTCTTCTTCCTTCCTCATCTATGAATTACATCCTTGTGATTTGTTATTTCATTTTTATTTCCCCTAATGAATAACGCCACTGGAGGCCCAAGACTACGTTGGTGTCTGCTAGGTCAACAATGTAGAAATTATCGGTCAATGTGTAGTTACCCATCATCACGCATAACCCTCTAATCCTGTGAGTACACTCCAAATTCTACTCATATGCTATTACTATGATCCAATAGGATCTCGACAGCCACCCACCTATTCAAAATGGCTCAAAATAGTTTTCTAGCAACTTACTATTTTTAGCAATTTTTCAGGTCCCAAACTTCCAAGGCCTTTTTGAGGCCCTAAAAAATGTTTGTTCACAATAGGGAACCTCAATGATAGCTGAATGCTATAATTGATCCCAAAAAATATCCTCATCGATATATTTCCAACGAGCTATCGTGCACCCCAAATAGAGATCGTATTCCAAATTTACACCCCCAGGAAGTTGATACACCAAACTACCCAAAACGGGGTCCACAAAACTACTGGATTTTCATATTCCGGGGTTAGGGTTTTGGATTATATTTATTATAAAAATGCCTTTGGACCCTCATTCTAACATTCATCTTCTTGCAAATGCAATTAGTTGTCACATCACTTCTCAGAGATAAGTTGTCACCATTCTAGCGAGTCTTTCACTCTGTATTTCTACAGTTTTGTACATTTTGCTCATTAATAGAAATTATGTATTATTGTATCTCTGTGTTTATGGTTATATATTTGATATATCTCTGTTATGTTATTGGAAATCTAATTTATCTTTGTACATTTCCTTATTATATCTCTTCTCTCATTTTGCTCTGCAAATAATCCGTATCAGTGGTATTAGAGAAGGATGCTCTTGATCGTTTTTAAGTGCATGTACCTGATGAGGTCTGAGTATAGCAAGTTGGGTCTCGAGCTTGTCTCTCTTGAGAAAAATCGCTATCACATTCCCAAGAAACCCTCCATGGAGGAAGAAAATAAAAATGATGGAGTAGAAGATTCTATTAATCTGTTGGTTGAGCAAGCTCTCACGTGACAGAGGGATGAAATGATGGAGAATTTTTCCCACATCCTTCAACGCCTACCAATAAAAACATGAACATCTTCATCAAGTGGCCACTTTGGAGGCACCTCATATTTCAAGGTACAATTTAATTTTGATATTCCCTTATTTGAATGACAGATAGATGCGGATGCCCTAGAAAAATGGTTAAATATGATAGAAGGTTATTTCTCTATTCACAATTTTTCTGACAAGGAAAAGATCACCTTCGCACTCCTTAAGGCTCTCCCCCATGTCAAACATTGGTGGAAAACTTACTGGGAGAAAATTTCCACAGAGGAGTATGGAATATATGGGGTCGAGCCCACTTGGGAATTTTTTGTGGATGTGGTCAAGGAACAATATTACACTGTTGGTAACTATGATGACCAATACATGAGATGGACCACACTGCATCAAGAGGTGAGCCAAGAAGGGACAAATTTCACCATTACCTTCCATACCTTGCGCACCAAGATCGGTATCAAATAATCTGAGTGGCATTTGGTTCTGAAACACTGTGGGGCTCTACATAGATACATCCAAACTGAAATGGATTTTCTGGACATCTCATCATTGGGTGTTGCTTATTGATATGTTGTTAAAATCGAGAAGAAATTTAAGCACTAGAAAAAGCGGAAGTTCGGGTCTAAAAATATGCAACAACCAAAGTATGGTAAAGATATCCCTAGCAACCATCCTTTAGAAAACCAATGCAAGCCACAAGAAAAGAAGGGTAACATAAAGATGAATAAGGACACTGGAAAATGGTGTGATTTCCACAAAATCCCCTAGCACAACATCAATGAATGTTGCTCAAAAAATCATTGGTGGCTAAGATCAAAGAAAAGGAATTGAACCGTGATTCATAATATGATTCAAAAAATAATGGGAGAAGATAGATCATCGACGCAAACCCCACTACTATTGTTGCAACTGAAACAATTCAACTAGAAGAACGAACAGATCCTCAAGAGGGGTTGCGCATTTTTCATTCACAAATGTGGGTGAAGGGGACCCTGCTGCATTTTATTGTTGATAGCAGAAGCCAGAAGATCCCCATCTCAGCAGAGGTAATCAAATAGCTTGGATTGCTGAAAACACCACACCCGCAACCATGGCTTCACCAGGGACAAGATCTTCGTGTCAGCCAACAGTGTCGATTATCATACAACATCTAACCATTCAAGTATGAGGTATTATGGGATGTTTCCCCACTTGATGTATGTGATGCTCTTTTTGGCCAGCCATATATGTGGAAGCGTCATGCTATTTATGAGTCTCGACCTTGTAGTGTCATTGTTACTCTGGGGGGTCATCTTTATAGGATACCATACGTAGTTTCGACTATTATCTGACCAAAACAATGATGCACGGTAATCTCTCATACTGCAAAATTCATCCTCTTCATAATCTGTTCAGAAGGTGAATAGAAGGACATTGCAACCACAACAACCTTGGCCCAAAACCTTTCTATCCAACAGAAGCAGATTGCAGAAGAGAAAGAAGCTATTGTTTCTTCACCTACAAGGGTGCCTACACACTTCCCAATCAAGACAAGATATAACAGGTTAGTTGAACAGATTCAAGCCCTCCAACAACAGGTTTGTGACAGCCTTCAACAAGCTAATTAGCGTAACTTCTCCAACAAGGCCAACAATTCACCAAGATGTGGATCCAACAAACGCTTTCTCCATTCCCCCAGGAACTCGACGCAATGGATACTATTTCTTCCTAAGGATGGAGGATTGTTATAGGAGGATCTTGATGGCCACCCACCTATTCAAACTAGCCCAAAACCGTTTTCTGGTAACTTACTATTTTTAGCAGTTTTTCGGGTCCCAAACTTCCAAGGCCATTTTGAGGGAATAAATGTTTTTGTTCACAATAGGGAACCTCAATGATATTTGAAGGCTCTGATTGATACCACAAAATGAATCTCCTTGTCTATACCTTTCAAACAAGCTATTGTGCACCCCAAATGAAGATCGTATTCCAAAGTTATGCCCCCGAGAAGTTGATACACAAAACTACCCAAAATGGGGTCCACAATACTATTGGATTTTCATATTTCGAGGTTAGGGTTTTGGATTCTCTTTACGATTAAAAGGCTCTTTGGATCCTCATTGTAACATTCATCTTCTTTTGACTTCGAGTAGACGTCACATCTCTTCTCAGAGATAAGTTGCCACCATTCTACTGAGTCTTTCACTTTATATTTATACAATTTTGTACATTTCGCTCATTAATATAAATTGTGTATTACTCTATATCTATGTTTATGGTTATATATCTTATATATATTTGTTATATTATTGGATATATGATGTATCTCTATACATTTCTTTATTATATCTTTGCTCTCATTTTGTGCCGAAAATAATCTAGATCATACTACACTAAATCCTTCGAACTCTTCTGTTGGGATGCCCTTCATGTCAACTAGTGTTGCATCAATGAAATTATGGGTGGCCCCACTGTCAATCATTGTTGTAATCCGATTTCCCTGTACAAATCCCCTGAGTCTGAATGTATAATACTTAGGAACTCCTGAAAGTGTGGCTATGACCACCATCATGGGCTCTTCACATGGTGACTCATCCTCCTTTCCTTCGCTACATGGCTACTCCTCCTGAGGAAATGTGTGTGCCTCTCTTGGTGTGTGGCCTGTCTCCTAATCATCCTCCCCATCAGAAATCACTTCTATGTAGTGTGATCTCCCTTTACCCATGCATCTATGACCCGACTCCTAAGGATCCTTGCAGGTGAAGAAATGATTCTTCCACCCAAGTTCCCTCCGAGTTTCTTCATCCAAATGATCATGCCCTTTCCATTCCTTCTGAAATGGACTATTTTCCATATTCTTAGGAGGAATGTACGGTTAGGTTGGTCCCTTAGTCTTTGGTATTTTATCCATCATGTCCAGTGTCCTCTTAATAGAATCCTGAAGTGTGGTTGGTTTGAAGGCCTTGACCCACCCACGCAGGGGATCGACTAATCCGTATGTGAATAACATCACCAATCTATGCTCTGATATGTATGTTACATGCACAACTACTCTCTCTAACTCTGCAACGAAGGCCTCCAGTGTTCATGTCTACCTTAACTATGGCAACTCATCAAAGACGATTTCTGGAACCTTCTTGTCGAATCTGTCCATCATTATCTGTGTGAACTCCACATAGGATGTGATGCTATCATTCCCTAGCATTACCAACCCATGGTACCACCACTCATGATCTTCACCATCCAAGTGCAGTGTAGCAAATTTGATGGCTTTTGCTTCTGTCATTGGATTGAGCTAGAGGTAGGTTTCCAACATCTTAACCCATGATCTAGTTGGGTATTTTGATGAACAATCATAGGATGGGATGGATACCTTTCCCACCTTCTTTCTTATATCATCATTACGTTGTTGTCCTGGTTCTCCTCTAGGCCCATCCCGGGGTCTGTTTCTATACTTAATGTTTCAATATTCATGCAAGGACATGGCTTCCTAAAACTCTTCTCCGAGTGCCATATATTCCTGAAAGTATGTCGAAAACTCCTCACTCTGGTTCTATTGTGTTGGTTGTTTCTCCTCAATGAAGCAAGGTAGGAGAGGTCTCGGTGTCCTCCCACTCATTTTCTATTGCACATTTTTCTTGGACACATGAGAATTGTTTCCTTGCATCAGAGCTCTATTGTTGCTTCCTTCTTCCAGCAGTCTATTTTGTCCATTATCCGGGGCCCCATTGTTACTCCCTTCTGTGTGAAATATGGTATGTCCACTGCCCCCATTATTGTTAATGCTCGATATGTTATCGAGTGGGATTAACAATATTGTGAGTGTGTCAATTAACTCTCTCTCCCCTTTGGCAAAGGTTTCCTTCATTTCGTGTTTCCCTTTAGCCAAATCATTTAGGATGTGCAACACACTATCATTGTCTCTTTCATTTCTTTCTTCATTATGGTCCCCAATTTTCCTTGCTTCTTCTTCTTATATTTCAGCTGAGGGTTGTCCCCCACACCCTCATCTTATTTTCATCCAATCATCCACAGGCTGGCAATATCAGAGCTCTAATACCACTATAAAATAACTAGGGGTTTCTAGGATAAAAAAAATAATTTAAGTCAACCTACAAATAGGTAATTTTAACAGTACCAATAGTCCCTTCACCATAAAAAGGGTGCACTTACGAGTAACCACCATATAATCAGAATCAACATTGTCTTAGCAATTATGTAGCATAAGTTTCAAACCATAAATAATATCCAATAACTAGTCTGTCATTAAAACTAGCAGTAAAACCCCCTAAGGGTTGTTGTCACATCGCATGAGTACAATAACCAACCAATTGTTGTTTCTTTAGTACCAACCCTTGTAATAAGATTTTACTAGACTAACCATATCCTCTACAACAGAAATAATCAAATAAACTTGGTTTAACAATCTCTAGAAGTGGCTCGATCCTTCCTTGCAACCTCGTTGTCACTTCATGTCGGCTTCAATAAACCCTTGACCTGCCCTTTTCTGGTTGTTATATGTTTCATCCCTCTCCAGGAGACAAATACAAGGTTCCTCCCTCCTCCCAGGATGATCAACGAACTGGTACAAAGATCGGCCTCCCCAGAAACGTTGATTAGGGTTGGAACGATACCCTCAAACCCCTACATTGCAGTCCACACTCACTCGGCCCCCACCAAAATAATTCACCATCAAAACTAAGTAGTTTGGCCCGTCCAATGGTGGACTTAACCTCAATATAGATAAAAAAAACCTTCAATGAACCTTTAGATCACCGGATGTTATGTTTCTCAGATAAGTAGAAAGAGGGCTTGAGCTAGGGTGAGATGTAACCCATCGAAACTCGATAGGATGCAAGGGTTGAACAAACCTCCAAGAAGACTGAGGAAACTGCCTCCCAAGTTAGGAAAGAGATACTTCAACAACCATTTGATGCCCTCCAAATGTAACTCTCATATCTTTTTATAGTTTTCCCTTTGCTTGATTTCCTCCTTTGTGGATGACTTGTTCCTCAAGTTAAGTTGTCTACCCTTATTTTAAGCCCACGGTTTCCCCCAAGAGCAGATCGTTTCCCCTTTGTGACCCTTTGGACCCTACGAATCCCCTATCCTTAGGGACTATGGCTTACGGGGAGCCCCCCGCTATGCCACTATGTCCCTCCCCCGGTGGGGTTAAATGGGAGGGGAAATGACATGTTCCAAGAGGAGTTGAAACATATTCAATACATTCAAATTAATGAGACTAGCTTCATAGGATCTAGAGTTTTTGTGCAGATTGAGATTCATTTGCATGAGGCATTTTGAGAAATAAACCACTACTCATTTGGTGATCTGTCAACAATTATTATAGGAGAATCAAGCCAACTGGCGCCAATAATGGACAAACCTCTTTATGTAGGAGCAACTCCAGGGAGGATTTTATGGACAACTTTTACCACTGTGATTAATTTGGAAACAACCTTTTGACAACAGGGCATTTTGGGCACCTTGTCCCGTTTCCACTAGTTGTTGACCAACATTCACAGTGCCACGCCAACAATCGATTATTGGAACCTCCTTCAGTCTAGGACTGACAAATTCTTATCCAATGAAGAGCGTCACAGGTTTAACACTTCAATCTGCCTCTTTGCAACAAACAATCTTGTGGACAACCATAACAAGCTCATGCTCTAATACTTGAGTATGTCAATCACGCGAAGTGTCGCATAATTACTTAGTGCTTCACATGAGGGGGGGCTTCACCTTGTTGACCAATATCTTCTCACATTCATTCATATAGGTGGTTTTTTAATCGTGAAAAATAAGGTCAATATATTGTAGGTATTGGGGGGGTGTGGGGTCTCAAGAGGTTTATAGGTATAGGGGGGTAGAAAATGGGGTATCTAGTTAAAATATGGGTTTATTTTATTGGAACTATGTATTTGGAGGGGGGTTCAACAAAAGGATTTTGTGAGGTATTTATCAATATCTAGTGAAATTAGTTGTATTTTTTAATATCCCACGAATGTAGGTGCTATGCCACAAGTTCACTAAGTCAAGACCCCATGGTGCTTCATAAGCACACCAACGAGATGATGACCAATTAGAAAAACATGTCTTGTTGTGTGTAGGCCAACGCGTAATGCTATTATGCAATTTATGGGTCCAGGAAGGATTAGTCAATGGTTCTCTTGGAGTTGTCATGCAAATTGTATATGCACGAGGAAGTAACCCTTGAAATTTGACAAGATATGTTGTTGTGGCATTCAATAAATATGTTGGCCCTCCATGGGACCAAACCCAACCAAACCATGTACCAATTCCACCTATGTAATGGAGTAACAAGAAACAAATCCCCCTTAAGATGGCTTGGGCATTGACTATACATAAATCTCAAGGAATGACCTTAACAAGGTTTAACATTGACATTGGAAACATTGAACATCAAGGCTTTACCTTCACGACAATGTCACGCACTACTAATATAGAAGGAATGCGCATAGCACCTTCATTCTCCTTCAAACACTATGAAAAAATGAAGGATATTGATTATGTATCATGATGGAAAAAAGAAGAGCCATGCTTATCTTCTATGCCATTAAAATTCTAGATTATTTTGTCTTGCAATCATACTTCTGTACATGGAATGTTCGACTCAATCCATTCTTCTATATTTAGTTGTAATTAATAATGCTAATAACAATAGTGACATGGAATGTTCGACTCTATCCATTCTTCTATATTTAGTTGTAATTAATAATGCTAATAACAATAGTGTCAAATAGTTGCTAGCAAATACCTATCAATCATACTTTTACCTAAAGTAATTTACACTTGTACACTCCTCATTTTCTCCTGTTAGAAATAATGTCTAATTAATGCTACATTCTAGAGTTTAGGGATTGGATTGGTTTGCTGGAGGATGTTGAGAGATTTTCTCAACCTCTCCCTCCAAAAATGGAATAAGTTGGATCTCATAACACTTATTTAAGTGTGATGTATCTCAAGTTATTATAAGTAATATAATACTATTTTCTGTGTATAAGATTGTGCAATGACTGCTATCCAATTCTCTATTTCTCCTTCATGCATACAATAAGGATTATATTTTATACTTACAAACAATATATTTTTATGTGTTTCCTTTCCCTTGCTCTACGGATATACTAGTTATAATATTTCTAATATTGAACATATGAACTATTTGTTTCTAGAGATAATCTACCAGTATACTAGTTATAATATTGAACATAGAAACAAATAGTTTCTAGAAATAAGTGTTACAAAGAAAACAAAAGGCATTATTGATTATAATATTGAACATAGGAACTTTGGTACTAGATGACGATTTATATTATATGATTCTTTTTCCTACCTACCATATGGATCTTGTGTGTCAGCATGCTAAGGAATATTTGCATGGGCCTCCAAATATTTCATCAACCATTTATAATTAGAAATTGTGCACTTGGTTGTTAGATAAGTGTTACTTTGGGTCGTTTGTGCTCTGCATCGACGTTGAATATATATATTCTATAGGCACTTCATAAAATGCAAGTATGGGATTTTTAAAAAGATCTATTTATTAATATCAACGGTGGATTTTATAGAAATAGTTTATGAGATTCAATGCTTTCGAGTCCGTTTGTTAGGGAATAAGATATGGAGGTAGGCGGCAGGCCAAATGATCCTACCGTGGGCGCCCGCCCGCCAACAAGGCGAGGATACTACGTGCCTCTCGTCAGCCATCGGATATGCATCAATCCAAGTTCGGTGATATGGGACAATCTCCAGACCAAAAAAAATATCATTTTATCTCCACTACACATACATGGCCGTATGTCTCAATTTACTGCAAATGGTCCAAAAAGAAATCATATTTAAAATAGATAATAAATCGAGGTAAGTATAACAGAAGCAATAATAATTATAAAAAAACGACTGGTTGAATCCTGACATATTTAATTAGATTTAAGCGATCAAATTTGATGCTGAGAAAACGATTGACGAGAGTAGTAGATTTTTGAGAGTTCATTAGATTTATAGAATCAAATTCGATTGACACGAGGCCCGAGCGATAGAGATTTTTGAGAGTTCAGAGTGAACGAGTGTAATATAAGAAACATAGAATACACAGTTTAAGTAGCTGTTAGGCATGTGATCATCAGGGGAAGAGTCTGTTTAGCATCATAAAGAGAGAAAGGGGAGTGCTTCAACTCATTTATTCTTGAAGATATGAGCAAAATGAATGACTTGCAGAACGTTTTAGGTTTTCCGTTATCAAGTAGGAGGAAGTTATTGAGTTCGGCCCCTGCACCTTGTAGTTCAGAATCTAGTTCTTCCATTAACGAGGCCACAGTCGATCCCGATCGACTAGTCATTCTCACTGTCCTGGCTTTGCTGTGTATTTTCATCTTCGCGATCGTTGTCAACTCGTGTCTCAGATGGCTGGTCCATTGCAGGATGCGGCTGGTGCTCGACTCATCCGATGGGGTGGGCAACACTGGATTGAATAAGGCGGCCATGAGAGCACTGCCCATTATCATTTACAGCGCTGCCTCAAAGCCATGGTCCGTGCCTACGGACTGTCCGATTTGCTTGGCCGAATTCGCTGAAGGAGAGAAGATGAGAATTCTGCCAAAGTGCAATCATGGCTTCCACGTGGAATGCATTGATAAATGGCTTGTCTCCCATACCTCCTGCCCTATGTGTAGACATTGCCTGAATCTCGATAATCGAAACACAAAACCGGGAGGCGCTGCAATTGCTCCAGCAACCGAATCAAACAATATCATGCATATAGTCATACTAAGTCGCACGGATTCAAGTCCAGCGGTTGGAGTTGTTTCTCCACGCATTGAAACGATCAAAAGAACTGCAGAGGAGGCCGCTGTTACGATTCCTCCACGGTTGCATAACCCATTGTAGCTTTCTGAAAGTGAAAGCTGAGTTATTCATATACAAGTTATTTAGTTCACAGTTACATCCGTGGGCGAATTTCTATTGCATGGTTATCGCATTTCTCAACATACAGGCAATGTTTGGTGCTGTAATTGCAGTTATAAGATATTGGGCTCTACATATATTTTGCAGTTGTGAGATGGGCATCTAATTTTTTTTACCCTTATTCTTTCATTTTCATGTCCGAAATAATTCCCGTGCTTATCGTCAGAGCTGGCCAGTTGCTTTCAATGTAGCTTAGTTTGATGCCACGTTCTCGCTCCATTTACTGGCCTGGCCTGGCCTGCACTGCACATGTCAATGGCAGGGATTTGTATCAAGCTTTCAACTCTTCACTAATTTAGAACGTACTCTCAACGTTTTGAAGTTTGAAGTACAGAGATGTGGAGGCACCTTGAAAGATACAAGTTAATTTTGATATTCTCATATTTGAAAGAGAGACAGATGTGGACGTCTTAGAAAAATGGTTAAATCTGCTAGAAGGTTATTTCTTTATTCACAATTTTTCTGAAAGGTAAAATATCACCTTCACACTTCTTAAGGCTCTCCCCCATGTCAAAAATTGGTGGGAAATTTACTCGGATCAAAGTTCCAAAGAAGAGTCCGGAATATATGGGGTCGAGCCCACTTGGGATTTTTTTGTGGATGCGGTCAAGGAACAATATTACCTTGTTGGTAACTATGACAACCAGTACATGAGATGGACCACACTGCGTCAAGAGAGGGGCCAAGTAGAGCCAGATTTCACCAATACTTTCCATACCTTGCGCATCAAGATGGGTATCAAAGACTCTGAGCGACATTTGGTTCTGAAATACCGTGGGACTCTACATAGATACATCCAAACTGAAATGGATTTTCCCGACATCTCATCATTGGGTGTTTCTTATCGATATGTTGTTAAAATCGAGCATAAATTTAAGCACCAGAATAAGTGGGAGTTCAGGTATGCAAATATACAACAACCAAAGTATGGTAAAGACAACCCTAGCAACCATCCCTCAAAAAAATAGTCCAAGCCACGAGAAAAGAAGGGTAACATAAAGATGAAGAAGGTCATCGGAAAATGGTGTGAATTCCACAAAATCCTTTGGCACAACACTAATGACTGTCTCTCAAAAGAATCAGTGGTGGTTGAGATCAAAGAAAAGGAGTCGAACACTGATTCAAAATATGATTCAGAAAATAATGGGAGAAAATAGATCATTGACGTAGACACCACCGCTATTGTCACGACCCCAACAATTCAACCAGAAGAACCAACATATCATGAAGAAGGGGAACACATTTTTCATTCACAAATGTGGGTGAAGAGGGTCCCCTGCTGCATTTTATTGTTGATAGTTGTTACACATTATTTTCGTCATCCCTATGATCGTTAATGATGTAAACCTATCTGTTGCCTTCAGAGGGGTCACAGTGGCCTGAGTTCCTAAAGAGAGAAGGGAGAAGAACTTCTCATGAGAAAAGCAGTTGCTTGTTCCTATGTAAAAACCTTATAAAAAGGGAAGTTCACAGGTTGCTATATAGGCACGGTGCGAGAATGACCAATTCTCACAGGTTGCACTATAGCCAAGGTGCGTTGCATTATAGCTAGGGTGCGAGAATGCCAGCACGTGGGAAAATGAGCGTTTTCTCGAATCTTCTAGAAG